>ARYC01001184.1:0-87137 GCA_000711775.1 Oxytricha trifallax | reverse complement strand
AAAACCTGGTACTGCTATATACTTGATGAAAGAGCGCAGCAAATTAAACAGAGAGAGAAAGTCTCAAGTAAAGCATGAATTGAGTAAGAGGCTCTTCAAATATTTGTAAAAGCCAGAAGAGATGAACATAGATGCAGGAGCTGGCACTAAGAGAAGAAACATAGGCCCAAGCAAGCCTTATGAGTAAGAAAAGAAAGAGAAGCCAAATCCCTTTACGGGCAAATTTAATATGTGAACTTATTCATTCTCTTAAATCTAAAACTTATTTATATACACAAAATCTCCCTTCTCTTGCGCATACTTTAGCTTATCATCGCTGACTCTCTTAGCAGCACTCTTAATAAAATCGACTGTAAATATCTTTAAATCATGCATCAAATGGTAGAGCAGCAATTTCTTATAATAACCTTTCAATAACCCCCAATATAATCCAATTCCATTGAACTAAGGGCTGTAAGGAACATTAAATACAGGTGTTATATTTAGCCTTTCATATTCCTTCCTTGAGTCTTTAGTTTTATGAACTGATAAGTTATCAACGAATAGAATAATCACTTAGTCAGCGTACTTATCTCTGAGTTATTGCAAGAACTTAATATATTATTCAGTCTTTATAAGACGAGGGTGAATAACATAAGTCTCGAGGCCACTATCTTCACTTATTCCTCCAAGAATAGCATGAAGTTAAACCTTAACCTTTTAGTCATAAACTTCTATATTACTATACCTCTTGTACCAAGACCTTGATATAAAGGTATTGAATGTAAATACAGCTTCATCAGCGTGTATGAACTTTATATTATGCTCTTAAGACCTCTGCATTTAATCGAATATATAATTTAAATTAGTCTTATAAAATGGAACATTAAAGTCAATCACTCTCTTAATGCGATTGACTGTCTTGTAAGATATTCCGTTCTTTTTATATATGTTAGCTATCGATTAAGCAGATATGTGAAGCTCAGGAAATTGGCGATGAAACATCACAGCCCTCTAGGCTAGAGAGAAATGAGCCCAGTATTTAAGAGTCTTATCATTAATAAGATATTCAATATGATGCTGCTAAAATTTTAAGGGTCTCTAAGGCTTAGAATTAAGATGATATCTCTTTAAATTCAATGCTAATATACAGTGAGACCTCACAGTAGCAGGAGATTTATGGAGTAGCCTTGCTATAGACGTGTAATTAAGGATAGGCTTGAGTTGATCATTATATTCATCACATCCATAACGCAACTTAAACAATAAATCTATATACTCACTGTCATAAACAGACCCCAAACTTCGCATATACTCACTTAAATTACTAATATTTAAACATTAAACCCCTACATAGACCCTATTAAAACCCTAATAAAGTATGCACTAATAGTCTACTTTTATCAATCAAAAACTCAATCAAACTACTGAAAGGGTTTTGGGGTTTTGAGTGCTTTAGTCTCACAACCTCTGGTGTTGAAACAGAGAGTAGAATCGCTCCTTATTAATGCTAATCATAAAGGTGCCCAACATTGAAGCAACATAATTATATCTTTCAATGACAGTTAATTCCAGTATAAGTATTGAGGTTTCATAGTTGAAAGTATTTTTATTAGATATAAAAGCTGAAAATATTTAGTAACCATGTCTGGCAATACCTATGCCACTAAATAAATTTGACAAATAATGCTTGAACTTGCACACGTAAATGTTTTTGCCAATTTCAATAGTAGTTACTCTCATTACTTAAGCGGGAATATGTATCATGAAAAAGGGTTATAGTGATAAAACAATCCAATTATTAAACAGCTTGGACTTTCTTTGCAGAAACCTATCTCAATGGAGCTTATATCATAAAGGAGCAGTAAATTACTAGCGAGGATAAGTGTCCCATATGTAGATTGAGAAGCAAATTAATCACTAATAAGTAACAAGAGTGCCTTATTAATCCATTGTTTGTTAAAATAGTAAAAGATTAATAATTTATGAATTTACTTTAAGGTGGATTATAATCGGTGAGGCTATCATTTAGCATAAATGGAAAAAGAGCCGATCAGTTTAGAAAAGTGGCAGTTACCTCAAATGTATAGCAAGTATCATAAGACCCTGATTGAAACACTTTACCATTTGAGTAGTCAGCTCCTTTGGCACTTGTTTCCCTGGACCTACACCGCCTGCGACTTATAAAAAAGATTCAAGTAGTGCCATTATCAATTCTTAGTTATAAAACTTTTGATTGACTTCGTATTCAAAACAATTTCTGGATAATTTCTGAAAGGCAAGCAGTTAAGATTGATGAAGAAGATAATAAGGTAACTCAATATAAGATTTGATATCATTCTTCTATATGTCGATCAAAGATCATAGCTTCCCAGAGAGCTAAAATTACACTTAATAAAACCCATATCATGAAGCTCGTAAGGAAAATGTATACAACTCATTCAATCCTTACTATTTAAATGGATTTGGCTTGCACTTTTGACATTATTTTGATGAATAATGAGTATGAAAAGGACGATTTCGATTTATATGACAGAAAGACGTTAATGTCCTTAAAGGTTAAATTATAACAAAAAGTTTGTTTTATAGATAAATAAATAGTGGAGAAAGAATTCCTTTGGATACTAACAACTACTAATGTTCATTCTTAATATATGATTTATTTAATAATGTTTTTGTTTATAATATTGAATTTAACACTATTTATCTTTTCCCTATTTTTAATAATATTTATTTTTTATTTCTTTTTTGGCAAAATTAATTTCCTAAATTTTGATTTAATTATTAAATTACACATAATAATTTCAAAGCTAAGTAATTATAATAATAATTATAATTTTTACCTCATTCATCAAGAATTTTTTAAGAATGGGAAAATTTTCGTAAACAAAGTTATAATGTTTAATTTACAAATAAAAAAATCATTATTTTAGATATTTTCTATTTTAGCTTGGATTTAACCCAATCTTAATTACTTAATTATATTAAAATGGGATTTTTTAAAAAATTGTTAGTCTTTTTGAATTTCAAGTTTCTTTAGTTGATGAAAGTAATTACGGCAATAGGAGGTTGAAGTTTTACTTATTCCATGATATGTATTAATTTTAAATAGTAAATATTCAGATCTAAATTCAATTATAATTTCTTTATATTTATTAACAAAAGAAATAATATCCACCAAACTTTTGCATACTTTGTACTATAAAAACAGCAAATGACATTTGATAAGTTCTCTTTGCTAATAGTGTTAGTATACTATATGACAGTAATTCAATTTTTCAACACAAAAAATACATCACTATATTTTGTTTGAAATGATAGCTAGAAGTGGTAATTTGAACTTGAAAATTTAGCATCTGAAATAGATATTAAGAGTGGTATCGTTATATTTTAGGGGGAGTTTAATGAATCCAGGTCAATTTTAAATGTTATAGAGTTTAAATTAATGGATTAAACTGGCAATACCAGTATTGAAATTATTTATATTCAGAATTAAATTACTAAAAAGATGTATATCCCATTAAAAAATGAATATTAACAACAACTACTTTTATTTTATAATGAGAGAGAATCGCTCTACTTCTAAAAGTTGCTTTAAAATTGCAATACTTTCATAAAAAGTTTAGAATTAAAACATTTATATTAATTTAAGCTTTTCTATATATTGTTAAACAATCAAATTTGTCTAATAGCAAAATCATAAAACAACTATTACACCTAAAACAAATACGACGTTAAAAGAGAAATTAGGCCGATTTGTAAAATGAGAAATTGAATTTAATAAGATTAATTCAAATAAGAAATAAATACTAAATCTTAGGCATGGATTGAGTATCAAAATACATCATATTATACAAGTGCTACATTATTCAATAATAGGAGAGATCCTAGGCAAGAGTTGGAAGGTATCACTGTTTGCTAGTGGTTTAGAACTTCATTAATGGCATTTGATAATATCCTACAGATTTTCAATTTGATATTTACTCTTCTGCAACTCGAAGTCATTTAAGTATTAGGCTGACTTTAATCCACCAAAAATCTTTAATGTTTCCTCTTAAATATTCACATGCATATCTCTACATAGACCATCTACTAAATTTATAGTAGAAATGGTATTATTTTCAAAATTATCACCATCAGAGTAATTGACTTCGATATGCACTTATACTTTTAATTAAAAATATATTTATGATTAAATGCAGAGGCTTGTTGTTAATAATATCAATTTCATTATGAATTTGCGTTTTACTTTAATATCTTTATTAGTAAATCTTGGCATCAAAAGTATTAACTTTTAAAGGCAATATCTACACTAGTGCCAGTTAAAAATTGTAAGGGTGACAAACTTTACCTTTTATCATATCCTTCTGTGTGATTATAAATTCTCGCTCTATTAAGGTAAAGCGAGAGCAGTCAATAACTTTTTACACAAGCAAAGTGATTAATACAGGGAAGAAAATCAATTCAGTTTATACCCTTTTAGTTCACATGACTAAGCAGTTTAAGTAATAGTAATAATATGATTAGTGTGAAACACATTCAATTTAGCTTAAAATTTAATAGAAAATAATTCGACTCAAGTTAAATGAATATCAACTTCAAGTAAAATAACTGCTGCTTAATCACATAACACAAGACTATCCTAAAGATTTGATTAAAATAATCTGCAAAATAGTAAGTTTAGATAAGGAAAGTGCATGATAAGAATAATGAACGGTTAATAATAAGAATTAGATTTAAATGAATGAATAAAATCACATATTAAACAAGAGCTTAAAATGATTTAGCTTATTTTCTTTTCTTAGTTTAGTTATATAACAGGGCCAATATTTTTATCTCTTTGAGCCAACATCAGCATCGAAGTTCATTTCATCGTGATTTAAGATATCCTCACAAAGTTCTCTTTCTTACTTGTTACATAGTCTTAATTTTACTCTCTTTAAACTATTGCAAATTATCTTTCGTATTCCAGTTCCAAGTTATCACTATATAGTTATAAACCAAAACAACTAGAGATATAAGGATCCATACTTCATAGGCCCTGCAAGCCAGATTTTGCTTATAAGGAAGTCTTGCATCTATAAATCTTCATTTCTATTGCTTCTCTGCGATACTCTCCTTTTTTTTAAACAAAAAACACAAAAGGGGAAGCTTATTTGTGGAAGCTTGTTCAATTGTAATTTCTTATATGAAAATTAAACCCCAAAATTTAAATATTACTTAATAACCTCGCAGAGATTGGTGACTGAAATATCAGGTAATATTGTATTTATATATACTTAATCACTTAGGTTTGAAAGCTTTCTTCTCATCCATGATCTCTACCTTTAAGAATGATATATTTGCACCTCCAGAGTAGGAATGAATAAACCAACTAGAGTAGTAGCTAAATATTCATTGTTTAATTACCATGTAGAGTGAATAATCGATTTAGATTTTTCTACTTTAAATCAAAAGATCATTCTTAAGCCTCAATCTTTTACAATTTCACATTATTATATTCTTTCTTTGTTTCTTCTAATATTCATAATTACAATTTATGTTTTTAAAATTGATCAACTCCCAGCTTTATCTAATTTGATAAAAATGTTAGGTCTTTTGAATTAGCTTATTTTGATATATAAAAAAAGATATTCCATAATAATATTATTGAATAATTAAAGCCGAAATTTTTTTATTAAAGAAGAAACCATATTTCAAATAAAACTTATAAAGTAAAAAATCATTATTTTAACTCCTTCATTATATCTTTATCTTGTATATTGCTTGCTTTATTTATATAATCTAAATAGCAATTGCAGATATAAGTATTCATTCTAACTAAATTTGTAAGTTTCTTAAATCTTTCTATGACTTTCTTAATTTCAAAAATATGGATGTGTAGTTTATTTGCAAAACATATTCATTTTATATAATAATTTCTTATGAATTTTAATACTTCTTTTATATTACAGAATCATTTTACCAATATTAATTTAATATATCAATTTTCTGTAAAAGTCATTTGATAAAAAATAGATTAATTTCCTTTTTTCTTACATTTTATCATTATTAATATATTAACTGATTTGAGGCAAAATTATATATAGGCTTCATTGATACTTCTTCTTCCTTTACTTTGCTAAAAATATTCATTAAATATATTAAATTCTTAATTAAATAAAATAAAAATAAATTATCATAAAACATGTTGCTCTTCGAGTTCAAAGTTTATTTAAGTAATTATTTAGCAAACTTATTTTGAGGTAAAAATTTCAGAATATCGACTTAGTTATTAACTTTGCCTAGTATGTAATTAGATTATTTTAGCAAAGAAAATTTTTATTCTAAATATTCAATAATATTATCATTAATATGAAATTATATTTCATTTAAGGATTGTTTTAATGATATTAGCTTGAGATGAGATTTAATTAAAATTATGTAGAGATATTCAATAATAATCAATCAATTTAAAAAATAAGTTAATTACTGAAAAATTAGATTAAATAAATTCCGTTTTGCTCTCTTAGTTAAATCGAATAAATAGTGAAGATATTCTTAAAGATTTAGGTTAAATGTTCAAGTTGCAAGTGCCTACTTTGATTTCATAAGTCTATAGATGTTAGAAAATAATCTAGTCATAAAGTGCTTATAAGTTCATCTCAATCTTTGTGAGTAAGCTAAGTAGGGAAACCTTTCAATAGTAAGCTTAATTTAATTTAACTGTATGAATAAAAATTCAAAAACATAAATAATTTAAATGTTATTTTAGTATTGTAAAGATATATCTGTTAATAATTTTTTATCAGTTATCTAAGTTTTATTTATAATGAGAACTTCTTGTCTGAAGGAGTAGTAAATATAAAGGGATTTTTTTATTGTTTGAGAATTTTGTTCAATTAACTAATCGACTGTTGAAACAAGACCTGACTGAATAGTCTTAATTATAGATGAAAAGTAAAGGGGTGCTAAAACACTCCTTTAATAGTGATGCAACTAGAGTCATAATAAATAGCTGTGATAATTTTATTTCCTAAACTAAGGAGAAAATATTGTGAAAATTATTGAAACTAGGGATGAGATATTATCATGACCAATACGGGTTTAAGTTATACTTTTATTAACATTACTTGACAAAAATCTCGAGGAGGAATAATGTTTTATAACTCTCATCAGTTTTTTCAATCCGCTACATCTTTTTTTTGTTATCAGTTAAGTAGAAAGTAAAATGATAAATTTAATTTGAGAAATCTAATTATCCTCTTATGGCAATAAATGAGTTAAATTTTACAAGATAAATTAAAAATTAAATATTTCAATACGCTTTGTTTTTAATTATAAAAATGTATCCAAATAAATTGTATTGAATATTATTGTACAATTACTGCAGTAGAATAAAAGATTATAAACTTTATATAATTTACTGTATCATAAATTCATACGCTAATTAATTGTATTAAGAGAATAAGATAGATAATTAGTACTTTATGGTATAAATGTCTTTGCTTATTATAAATTGATTTGAAATTTATTACAAAATGTTTGTAAAAGTAAGTGTATATTTAAATCAAAATGTATATGTATATATATTTTTGTAAAAGAGAGTAACTCTTTTCCATATATATAATTAGTATTTTAATGACTTTTATGATTAAAATTTCAGTAAAATAATGAAACTATCAAAAGAATTATGAAATAATATATATAATGATCGATGATGATGACAAATATACAAAAGGGCGTGAATTATAAAATATAGATATAAATTCAATTAGAGAACTCTATTTATAATAAACACAAGAATTGATTTGCATATATATTAACAATAAGCAGATTTGGTAATAATATAAAGGACTAATAATTTAGTTTTAAATAAAATAGTTAATAGATTAAACATACGTTTATATCTTTATTAACCTTTCTCAGTACTCAATAAAAGCACTAGTATAAACATGGCTATATTAATAAAATACATTCAAAATGGGGAAAATGTAAATTAAAAATACAAAACTAATTAGAAATATAAATAACTGCCACTAATTAGAAAACTTTTAAGATAAAAATACATTCAACTTAATCCAACTGCCTTATTTCTAGAGTAACCTTTTTATTATTTATTTAGTCCAACTGTAATTAATTAAATGGAATCAGTTAACATTTTTATTTTTAACATTTTCTCCAATTCCATTCTCGTTTAGCGCAGTGTCTCTAGTTGTTGCAGTTGCTACTGTAAAATGCTATCTTCACTGTATCTTCAGGGTATCTTCAGGATATCTTCCCAAATTTTTAATGCAGTTTTGCTAAAGTTGTTAATAGTCTATTTAGTTTAAAGCATTTTGTTCAACCATTAAGTAAGTACTTTCATTACTGTGATGTCAATTTCATCACAATCAAAGTGAGCTATGGGAAAGATTTTCAAGTTAGATAAAGAGCACAACCAACTCAAGTCACACTATTGGCAGTGTTAATTGGAGTATTAAATTTATCTTCATTGAAAGACTTGGAGAAAGGCAAAGAAAATCTCAAGTTCTTTTAAAGTCTTGAGGAGATTATCTAGAATGACTAGCTACCAAATGTGACAAAATCAATAGCTTTGCTTGCTTTTTCGAACATCTACACTCTTTCCAAATCAGTGTCAATTTTCCACGAGACCCGTGATTTTGCCTTCCATATCCTTCAAAACTGGAAATAAATAGCTGATGAGCACCAATAAATGCAACCTTAACTCTTGATGGACCCATCAATTCAGCAATAAACCCTCATTTAGTCTAATAATCAGGAGTAAAATAATCTACTTTAGTAAAACACAGTGCAGCACACACAATAACTAGCAGTTCAAACTTATCAATAAAACATGGAAATTGTAAAAAATCTGATATACTCTTCACTTATACTATTCTACAACATAATCTTGAAGAAGCCAAGCAAGGAAATAATCAAGAAATTGATTTAAATCATCACAGATAATATAATCTCTTTTGAGGACAGCTAAATAGTAAATATTATGTTGGAGTTAATCACACTTTTCACCAAAGAGAAGGAGATAGCCTTGCTAGTATTTAAAAACATGAATTTAATAGAATACACCTTTGAGAAACTTAAAAGCCAGAATAAGGAAACTCTTAAAATGAGTGCATTAGCATTGAGTAGACTGGCTGCTAGACTTGATGAGTACAACAGTGAATACTTTATCTTAAATCTCAAAAACTTCAAGGATTTCGACGTAGTTGTTGATAATATCAATAAAATGGTGAATAACGAGTAGATGGACACAATCATGAAATATTTCTTGAATTTCTTGGAGAAAGTAAGTAGCTTCAAAAAGACAAGAAATGAACTAGACTGCTCAAAATGTAAGAATGAATAAGTTTTTAACTATCTTTTTAGTGTATGATTCAACTATCTTGCTGTATTCAGATAAGATCATTCTAGAGAATAAAGTATCACTAATAAAACAAAATCTTCAATTTGAACTTCAATCTTACAGAACCCAGAGTATTGCCAAAAGAATTCTTAAAACTCTTATATAAAACTTACAAAGATGAATCTATGAGAGATGATTAGAAAATTTTTAGGAAAATAATTGTGCTTATAGTTTCAGCATCTGCATTGGAAGATAATCATAAGAATTTGATAAAGAGCGGATTCTATACTTAATTTAAGAAAAATATCAATGAGCTCTATGAAAAACTTAGTGAAGCAAACGAAGAAGTAGAATTATTTGGATTGGTAAATATAGCACTTAATAAGAAATACATGCATCTGATTTATTAAGATTTGAAGAAAATCTATAAAATAGCTCTTAAGAATCAGAAAATTGATTTTAAAACTAAGGTGGATTTGTTCTCTGAATGCTCTAAGTTTTTGGTGAAAATATCTCAACAATCTCCCGAGAAGAATAATGTTAATGTAGGAGGAAGTGCAAATGAGAAAGATATATCAGAGATGATTGATCACTGTTTAAAAGCTCTTTTGTTCTGTTTGATTTAACTAATTCAAACTATGGATGATACTCAGTACCCATTGTTTAAATACTTCTTGAGTGCCATTTTGAAAACAACTAAAAATCTTAAGAATGTAAATTTTATTGATAATTCTTAATCATAACATTGTAGCTCTTGATAATATTGATAAAGATAGACCACTTACTAGACTTCCTGTCATTGGTACTTGCTAAAGATTTTGAATTCAACATGAAAGATTTCGACGATTAAGTTCTCAATTTCTCACTGAGAATAATAGTGTGTGAGATATTCTTTAATCTTAAGTATGAGAGAAACTTCTTTAAAAGAGAAAACATTACTGTAATTTTGATAGAATCTTTAAAGATATTTATAGGATTAAATAAAGCTGGTTGTGAACTTTTCATAGAAGATGATAACTATGAATATAGATAAGAAAATGATTGTAGTTTCAAATACTCTTAGATTACTTTCTTAAATGATTGCTTCTATTCATGCCTAGCCATAAGCTCATGAAAAAGTGCTAAAAACTAATGCAGTTGAGTTTATTAAAGAAGCTATGACTCTATCTAAGGACCTTTAGCCATGTGTAATTACAACTTTTTTATTAAATTCTTTTTTTATTAGATAAACATTGATGCTCTATTTTGCTTAACAAATATGATGAACATTAAAGAATTGGCTCTAGACCCTTAAATCCTTAATCAAGAAACTGTGAACAACGCATTGATCATATACTTCGCCTATAATCACTAAGTAGAGCTAGATGAATGCATAATAACTTTCCTTTTCTCAAATTAATTGTGATGGCTGATAACTTGCTGCAAAGCTATTAAAACAATGATGAATTAGCGATTATTATTGTGAACATTATAATATGCTTTAGTTCAATTCAGAACAAACTAGACTAGAATAGAGTAAAAGGATGGATTAGTAATTTTAGAGCAAGATTGATTGAATCTTGTACTCCAGAAATTGTTAGGCAATGAAATTTAGAGAAATAAGACTTGATTTTGTCAAAGTTAAGCTTGCTGTCAAAAGGCAATTTAGTGATTAATTAATAGACTATTCGATAGGAAAGATATTTAATGATCATAGAACAACTTGTGATAAAAAACATAGATAAAATAGATAAAAAAATTACAGATGATATATTGAGAATACTTGAAGTGGATTCGACAGCTTTCACCAAGACTATATGGTTTAAGATAATTAAAATTCTTGGACATCTACAGTATCTATAGGAAATTACAAATCAATAAATGCTTGAAAGCATTTTTAAATTCATAATATCTGCTTATGAGAAAGCTAATGAAGACCTTTACTTTTACTATTTTGTCAGAGTTATTATTATGATTATTAAGAAAGTTGAAAACAATGCTTTATTTAGAGCCTCTAAATTCTATTAAATTATTTTTGGTAGCTGTGTGCAATTCTTAAAGACTCATTATAAGTAAAAGACTGATCCTTTGATTTTAGAAATTATGCTTTACTTAGTTGATTTCTTTAAATACTTAATGAACTTCCCGATGCTTTACACAAGTCTCAATAACAATGAAATTATTAACCGCTTTGTTGAAATGCTAGGAATCCATGATAACATCTCTCTGGTTAAGGGAATCACTTCGTCTCTATTGAAGCTTCAAAAATTACAGTACTTTTCCCAGACATATTAAACGATTAATCCCTGAGCATTATCTTCAACAAAATCATAAATGGTACTAATGTGGAGAACAAGAGCTTAGATAATTTAAGCGATTGCCTCAAGAATACACTCATGTAAACCAAGATTCCTATTAAGTATCTAATTGCCAGCACATTAATTAAACTTACTGAACCTAAATCAGTCTGGAAAGATAAAGAAGAAAGCAACATAGTGACAGTCATGAAAATTCTTTAGTAAGTTATAAAATCACTGGAAGACAGTAAAGAGACAGTATCTTCAACAAACTTTTAAAATTAGATGGATGAAGAGAATTTGGACACTTTTTCTGAACTACTCAAGAAATCAACAAAATACAGTTTAATAATAGCAATTACCAATATTTTGATTAAAACCAATCCAGAGTACATTTTCAATAGGAGACTAAGTCTGGCCCAATTATTAATAGACTACTCAGGTTTTGATTTAGACTCATAGATGAACCTAAGGTTTTTATACCTGCTCTATATATCAATAGACAAAAATGTTGGCAAAGATTTGTAGCCCAATACAATCCAGAGTTTGACTTCTTTTTTACTAACCAACTTACACAAGTATTCCAGTGTATTACATATGAAGGAAAGTTACTTCTATGATATCCCATCTTTTAAATCTTAAAACATGAACCTCAATCAGTAATTAAACATGGTTCATTCAAATTCAGTGAGCACCGTATTGTCTCACTAAACTAAGCCTAGAGAAGCTTCAGGCCAAATTACAGTTGGTATTTTAGATAATGGAAATCACACAGAGACCAATAAAATTGCAAAAGCTCATTCTTCGAACATAACTTAACAAGATTTGTTAAATCTTCAAGCTTTGGGCGGTCTAGGTTCTTCGATTCCTAGTGGCTCCTCACAAAACTCTTCATCTTAAAATCACACTCAGTATTTCGACTATTATTTCTTTGAGAATGAAGACACTCCACTCAGGAAGATAGATGCCATAAGGTTTTCATTATGCATGACGATTAAGATACTGTATAAATCAGCTTCAACTAAGAAGAAACTTAATTGTCAGAATATTTTGGAAAATGAGCTGTCTGGAGAAATATTCAAGTATCTCACTTAATTCATTGAGAATGGGGATAATTCAGTGTTTAGATAAGTATATTAAGTGGTAAAGATTATATAAAACTGTGCTGAGTTTATCTAGCTTCATCAGCTCATATTGTAAAAGGACTCAGTATTCTATCTGATTAAACTAGCAGAAAAGATAGTGTAAATAGACGACAGCAATGTTTAGACATTCACTCAAGCTCTAAACGACCAAATCCACATAGACTCTGCTGATTTCTATGATCTCCGTAAACTACAAATTTTAACTTCAATTTTAAGAACTTTGATGAGTCTCTGTACCACATCAAAATTTCATTGGCATCTTACAAAATACAATATCATGGATCTACTTTCAAAGATTAAGGAGAAGGAGGACAATAAAATTAATGAATTAGTCAAAGAATTTTGGGAGAAAGTAATCTATCACAGTAATGAAAGTACTTACTTAATGGCTGAACAAAATGCTTTAAACTAAATAGACTATTAACAACTTTAGCAAAACTGCATTAAAAATTCGGGAAGATATCCTGAAGATACCCTGAAGATACAGTGAAGATAGCATTTTACAGAAGCAACTGCAACAACTAGAGACACTGCGCTAAACGAGAATGGAATTGGAGAAAAAATGTTAAAATAAAAATGTTATCTATTTCCATTTAATTAATTACAGTTGGACTAAAAAAATAATCCAAAGTTTACTCTAGAAATAAGGCAGTTGGATTAAGTTATATGTATTTTTATCTTAAAAGTTTTCTAATTAGTGGCAGTTATTTATATTTCTAATTAGTTTTGTATTTTTAATTTACATTTTCCCCATTTTGAATGTATTTTATTAATAACCCTTCCTTATTCTAAATAGCAGGCATCATATGTGATGCCTGCTTGATACAAGACAAGATGAATTTAATAAGCTGATTTTGATAAATCAGTTACAATAAAAGGAATCGAAAGTTCCAGAAAATGCTTCTGTCATTTACATGAACTTATACTAGAATATCAGGTATCTGACTTCCCAAAAAGAAGAGTAAACCGATTTAGATTATCATTTAAACCAATAACTTAGGATAAATCTCAATTTAGCCTGTGTTAAAACAAGCAATACGGCCCGTAAAATCAAAATTGGTAAGACTAATTAAACCTACAAAACTTAGCTTAATTGCAAAATATCAAAAAGCAGTTAAGGAAGTGAAAAATAGACAGTTACGTATTAAATGATAACAAGTAACCAATAAAATGAAATGAAAATAAAGATTAAGATGCCATAAAACTTTAGATAATCGTGAAGCGAGACATAAATGAACATGAATTAGAGGGAATGGCAGGTCGAAGCTTAGTAAAAAAGTATTAAATTCAAGACATTTTATCCAGGTATGATTTATAATCAATAATCTCATCAATCTCCTATGTAAATAGGAATAAATTAAGCATTTATTTATGGTTTAATTAAAAATATTGCCATAAAAAAATTAAATACATTAAATTTTACAAATAATATAAACCTTAAAAGCGTTCAAGATATGACAAAAGTATATCTATGATAAAGCCAGTTGACATGAAATTAGCTAATAAAAGGGAATTAATGTAATTATCTGTTAATCAAAGTATAGAGATTAGGTAGATGATCATAATTGAAAAGAGAGAGGGAGCGTAAATATCATTCAACAAAAAGCCGAATGTATAGAATATCTAATAAAAAATTAAAAAGTCCAAGGGAAATCTTAAGAAAAACTAGAATAAACAAATCCAATGATGAAAGAACCCACTTTGAAGATAAAGGCATTTCAAAAAGCATACAAAGAATTGTAAACATATGAGCATTTAAGTTAAACGCCAATGAGATAATTAAAGAAAACCAAAATTGAGAACATTAGTAAAATTATCTTCTTTAATGGGAATAAAACTAGCCAGAATAATAACAAAGACGTATAAAAGCGTAGCGTCAAGGAAAATAAGAAAGTTCAAGATTTCAAATATCAGAGAGCTATACACAACCTTAAAATTAAAAATATCAATATCATTTACTTTATCAGATGTTGGTAATATTAAATCATATCTCAAAGAAATTAACCAAGTAATAAAAAGGCAAGTAATAAAAGGAAAGAAAGGTACAAAAATAATGATAAAAATGATCCTATAAGGATCAATGAAATGTAGATAACAAAAGAGCACAAATACTGGCAAAAATACAAGGTATGTTAAAGGAATTAATTGAAAAACTTCAAGAAACTCAAGAAAATGATGATAAAGATAATTAAAGATTAAAACCTTAGGACTGCTAACATCATTGATAGGTTCAATAACGATAAATGTTAATTAGGTACTGTAAGAAAAAATGAATACAAAAAATAACTGTATTTCATGATAAGAATATAGAAATAATATATATACATTTAAGTTTAGCTAACAAAATCATAATATCAAAGTTATTAAGAAATGAAAATTATAGAAAATCATCATAAAACCAGGAGAAGAGTAACAATTAACATATGTCATTTTGAAAAGAATAAAGAATAATTAAATATTAAAATTAAGATATGGAATTATTGCAACATATACTTGAGAGTTTTGTTATAAGTGAAGAGTCTCTGCTCACATACACCCTAAATCTTTCAGAATTTAAACCAAACTCTTTATCCCCTATTATATTTTGATTTTTTACTGACCAATATAAAACTCTAAGGCTCTTATTGCTTTAAATTTATACCTGAAAGTACCAAATTTTCCAACAACTGAATGTGAATTTACTCTAATTGTGTTTTCAAATGTTTTTGTCAATCACCTCTTAATAAATTGCAAATATCTTCTGTCGTCTTTTTCGTTCGCTGTAATAAGAAATATGCTAAATTAATAATTATAATAAAATATTTAAAGTATTCAAAATTATAATTTTTGATTCATAAGATTCATATCCATTCGGATTCCTAATTTTTTATCATCAAATAATTAATTTGTAGATATAAGAATGTCCTAAGTTTTAATTATTTTTTCTTGTAATTTAATGTAGATAAAATGCAAAAAAATCAGGAAATATATAAAAAATATTATGTATTTAAAAATTTGGATGTCTAAATTTAGTGAATTAAATTAATGAGTGCGATACAATAAATAAATATAAATATAGGCATTTTATTAAATAAGTTTGGTTTATATCAAATGATATATTTTAATTAAACTTTGTTAATTTAAAATAGAGAATTCTAAAGTTATCTCTTATTTAGCAGAAAGATCATAATGTAATAGTTTGATTAAGTATTATAATCTTTGATGAATTTAAATATTTCATAATTTTTTAGACTGGCCCTCTGATTAAAAACCCTAATTCTCAATATTTAATTAAAATCATTCATAGTGAGCATTTATTATGTATTTCAGGTAAACTTTGCAATTTTATGTATAAATATCTGGGAAATTGACTCTTAAGATAGATTTTATGTTCAGAGTTATTAGGTCTTTTGAGAATTAATTTTTTTAAAATGCTATAGATTAATCCCTTTTAATTTAAATTAGAATACTATGAGCATATTCAATCCAATATATTATAAATAAGGGTTATTTTTTTCAGAATTCAAAGTCAGAATATAAATAATATTACAAACTATTGAATTATTGTTTATGAGGTAAGCAGAATGTACTTCCATTGATGAAAGCTTTTATATAGTATTTTTGTCTCAATTGTTAAAATGTAAAACTAATCTTAACTATTATCACTATAAGAAATTAGTTTATCAAATAGTCAGAATAAATTTACATGATAATGAAAACTTTTGTTTGGTTTACTCTGCATTGTTAATCTTTCTATCAAGACGATCTAATTTTATTATAATTATAAGGTTCATAAGGTCATATGAAAATAATATGGACTCAAATTTTATTTGAACATATGATAAGTTTTGTTTTGCAGTAAAATTTAATCAATATCTTAGTTGACTCTATACACATCTTAATATAATATTTATTTATCATTTAAGCCCTCTTGAATTACTTCTTGGATCAGGGACTTTCTACACTTCCTTGGACTGCTTAAACATGTTATAAAATTTTCTGTTCTGCTTCATTAAATATTGAATAAACTTTTTCAAATCCAATGTCTTCCTTCTCAATAATTGGAGTTACCACAGAATAATTCTAGATTGACATGATTAGAACTGAGTAATCCTAATTTCACTATGCCAATAGGAAAAAGGATAAATAGATGTCCCATAAAGTATTATTCCAAAGATCATCCAGCCACTAAAGCAGACCTTGCATAACCAAAGGTTATCATGCTTTAAATGAACTGTAAACACTATTACACTGAAATCATAATATTTTGAGGATTCTATCAAATTAGGAAGTGTTTGATAAAGATGGATAATCATTTACTTCCACAAGCTAAGGCTTAAGATTGTCATTTATCAGAATATTGTTGCCATAAAATTTGAAATAATGCTTATCATTAGTTTTAAACTCTGGAAATTTTTAAGAGAAACTGATAATAATATTAATAATAATGTGATCATATTGAGGTCTTTGGAGACCCAATATTTAAAATGTATGATTATGCATAAGGTTTAAGCTCTTTTTATTAATTTTCTGGTATAAATTTGTCTTATTACAGAAATTCACTTAAATGAGGATTAATTTTATAATATTCTTTTTATTAATCCTCTTGAAAAATCTCTGATCTTTTGTCTGTGCAATTCTCTTTCCTGTGTATTTATTCAATAGTTTATGTAAATTCTAATGTTCTTTATTCAATTAAGTTAAATATGATTCCCATTTTTAAAGGCATTTATTAAAGAATTATATATCTTTAAGTTCCTTCTGAATAATTCTTCATAAGTATGGAAACTGTTAATTTCTCTGTCATTATTGATAATACGAATTCCTGTAGTGACATACCTTCTAAATTATAAGAAGCGTCGCTCATCTGCTAAAACTATATGACAGGAGGTTTCTTTTTTAATTTTAGTTCTCAAGAATCAAGAAATTTAGTTTAATAAGTTTACTCTAACAGATAAGGCCTTAGTATAAAAGAGGGACTTTAATTTTATTGTGGTTCTTGTAAGACTTAAGCAAAATGTTGCCAATTTTGTTTTTATTAAAAATCGAGGTCTCCATATAGATTAGTTGAGAGAGAGAGTTGTAACATTTAACCATGTTATTTATTTCAATCTCTGTCCAATGATGATCAGTGACTAGGCCCTTAATGTCAATAGCTTTTATATATTTAAATTTGAAATCTTTGTTTGATTAAAATATTCTATTATACAATTAAATAGCAAATGCATCATTGGGTTTAGTTACCACATCATCAATTAATTTCTTGGTTTTGTAGATACGCACTTTAAATTTATTTAATTTTGAACAAAGGCTTATATTATTTTATTTAGAACTCGTCTTAAATCTCAAAATCTTGCATGGGGTTTTGTTTAGAATCTTAGTCTTATTGTCTATACTTTATCCCTTAGTGGTTTAAAGATATAAAAGCCATATGTAGGTTTGTTAGTTTTTAGTTTATTGCTAAGTATTCAGAGAGTTTTATTAAACCTACATTCCCACCTATGTTTAATACCAATTTTATAAGCTTTTCCTTAATATTTTACACGTGTTGGATATTGGCGGGATTTATGAAGGCTAGTGTTATTGAGTAAGAATTTATTCGATTACTGTGAGTGTTAACTCAAGTAGCATTCCATCTAATCTGCCAACTAGAGTTCTAATAGGCCTAATATGATTAATTTATCTTTTCTATCTTATACTCTGTATCGTGTGTGTTTGAGTTTTGGAGATTAAAATCATTATAATGACACTACATTATATAAGTCTGTGGAAAAGACTAATTATGATTATTCTGTGACATCTCGAGGTCTTGTTGAATCCATCGCAGAAAGCTTTAAAAGATGCTTGACTTATTCGTTTTAAGGAGTTAGATGGGATATGCCTAATGAAGCTTAGTTGCTCCAAAAGATCAGAGTTATTTTAAATTGAGTATTTCATTTTTGATTTATCGTTACTACCCAAAAAATGTTTGACAAAAATTTAATAATTGAAACATAAATGATGCTATTATTTTGATCAGAAAATTTATCAGTCAAGTGTTGTTCTTTGTCAACTCCAAAGATAATCTTAAGTTTTTAATGCTCGATTTTAGTCCATTCTTCTGAGTATAATTTTCTGATTCTTATTGAAATTCAACATTAGTTATATGAATAAACATATTGTCAGTTTGTTATATATGGAGTATATTTTTGTATTAAATCTGCCAAAGACCTTGAACATCGCCATTCTCTAAAAATGAAAAACTTATGACTAAGACATAAATTTTGATGACAAATTTTTGCCTCTGATTAACAACGGATTACCAATATATCTAAGATCTCATTAGATTATTTTAAACTTAGGGTTGAAAGTGTAGCTTCGATAATGTTGCCAATTTCTTTTTCTAATTAAACATTTACAAAAATAATACTTTTTTTCTTGAACCTTTTTTATGACATCATAATCCACGCAATATTTGGATTTAAACAGAATTCTTCTACTAAGATTGTTAAATCCCATGGCAATATTTAGGTGTTCCACATTCCCATATTAATGCAATTTCATTATTCCTCTTTTAAACATTGACTTATTTAATTTTTCAATTTCATTCCTGCATATCATATTGTTCTTTACAATATATCTTTTCTTATTAGCTCATAATAATTTGTAAAATTATTTAGCGATTTTGAATTTAATAATCCATATATTATACTTGAAAATATTCTAATCATCTTTTTGACCCATTAAAAATTGAAAGAACTAATTATTTTCAATTTATTCTAGCTATGAAAATTCAATATTTCTTATCTTTAGATTAAGACTACAACAAACGACGTTATTTAAAAACTTAAATAATAAAATTTCTATCTGAATCCGTTTTCCATTTCATCTTTTTGCTTGAAATCATTTTACACTCAAATTTAATTTATAATTTTAATGCTGCAAATCTTAAAGATAATATCATAATTTAGGAGCATTTTAAATAACTTTGAGATAATAATAATAAAAAAAGAATAACGCTACAAAGTAAAATAATAAAGATGAATTATAAGGATAATTTAGTCCAAGATGATGCTCAACGTGATATTAAAAATTTCGTTTTGCCTAAGTAATACAAAGCTTTACTTTTAGAAAGACCATGGCCAACTAAACCATCAATTATCAACGAAAAATAACCTTTATAACTACGTATATCTATATTTAAAGTGAGGAACTTTATTGGAAGGGTGTTCAATCTAAACCCGAGCATGTGTCTTGACTTAAAGAAAAGATATTGTCTTCAGATCAGAGTAAACTGTTTTTTTTATAAATTGGGTAAATTTAAATACATAAATTAAGATAAGAGGAGATGTTTCAGTTTAGGTCTAAAAATAAGACGTCAAAAGAAAATTGGTAACGAAAGAAAGGGTGAACCAAGAACTCCACATCTATTGAAAAGAGGTAATGCTCATGGTTCCAGTGCCATTGATTAGTCTTTCCAAATAAATGAGAAAAAGACTTTTAGAGCCTGCAAAACTCTAAATTGAAAACTCATTCTTATTGATTCAGAGCCCTCGAATATGGAAAGATTAAGTAAATAAATTAAATAAATGCTTTATACAATAAATATAATTATTTCTTCCATAGATTCCTCCAAGATACCAATTTTATTTTAGCAGTCTCTTACAAATAAATACTTAGCTTAGTGAATCAAATCCCCAAAACTCCTTAATAAAGTTTATACTGCGTAAGATTATTTTGGAACGATTATTAATATAGATTTAGTCAGGACAGTGCTAAATTATTAAGCGATAGAAAATTTCTTAAAAAAGTGTACTTCCAATATTATTATCACTAGTATTGACTACGCTTTCCACTGGATAAACGAGTAGTGATGTTTTATCGAAAATTTCCATTATGCGCATCTCATTATTGACCATGACTAATATTTATAGAAGAAATGGTATTACTTTTAAGTGCCAATAGAGTGAAGAGAGTGATTGATTTTACAGTGCCATTTTATAGTAATAGTTTAATTATATATATGATTATAGTCAGTGTGCTATTACTTATAACATCAAGTACATACACGCTGATGAAGGTGTATTCACCTTCAGCACCTTTATTAATAAGTCTTGGTATAAGAAGTATGATAGAAGTATATGATTAAAAAGTAAAGGTAGTCACCCATGCAATTTTAGCTGGTATAGTGAAGATTTAGGCTTAGAGAGTTATGTTATTCACCCTCGCTCTATTAAGCGAGAGTAGTATATCGAGTTCTTACATAAATTAAGACATAAATACAACGATTAAGATATCATCTTGTTTGTTGACAATCTCTCAGTTCATAAGACTAAAGAGTCAAAGAAAGCTTATGAATACCTAAACATAACTCCTGTTTATAACGTTCCTTATAGTCCTTCCTTTAATGGGATCGAATTCTATTGAAGTTAAAGCAAGACTCACTACAAGAAACTGGTGCTGTATCACCTTATGCATGACTTGCCTATAGATACAGCAGACTTGATTCAGAGTAGCTGCAAGAGAGTGAGTATAGATAAGACGACAGTTTGTGCGAGAGAAGGAATGAATGTTTATAAATAAGTTTTAGATTTAAACGAATGAAAATATTAACATATTAAATTAGCCAATAAAGGGGTTTGGTTTCTCTTATTTTTCTTCCTCTTATGGCTTGCTTGGACTCATATTTCTTATCTAAGTACAAGCTCCTGAATTTATGTTCATATCTTATGGTTTTTATATTCCATTTGAAAACTTCTATTGCTATATTTATGAACTTTATTATGTTTTCTATCTATATGAACCTTAGATTGATCTTTCATAAGACATACTCTACTGAAAGATTCCCTACAAAGCTTAATTAATATTCTTCTAAAGTGTCACTAGGCAAGTTGTGCTTATTAGAATCCTTTGTTTTTTCTAGTCTTCAGGAATAAAATAACGTTTCTTTTGAGCTTCAATTATTTCTCTGAGATACTCTTCTTTTGTTGTACCAAGAACACTCAAGAAGAAGTTCTTCTCTGGTAGTTTATAAGAGAGTTATCTCTTGGCAGAAAGGTAACTTACACTTCCTCATTTTTCATGGCTTCTTCAAAAAGTTGGGAATTTCAATTAGTTTAATCTCTTTATTTTTTAAAGCTTTCCTCTCCTAACATAGTATTGCTTTCAAGAATAAAATTTTGGTACCTTCCATCGTTGGAAGGAAATAACCAACTGTAAATTAATATAATAGTCATCAAGTTGATCTTACTATGCAAAGTGATGTATCGATAGATCCTCTTAACTTCTTAATCTTGAGATTATTTTTAGGGCCTTAACTGTTTTAATTTAAATGATTCCATCTTTGTTCCTCTAACTATTAATAATTTGTTTTTTATTTTTATTTATAGACATTCGGATCTTATTATTTAAAATCTAAATATTAAATGTGGGCATCTTTTAGGAGGTTAACCCTACAAAAATACGTGGAGAAAGTTTGTACAAGCTGTAACAAATTGCAGAGATGGATTTCAATTTTAATCAATTTATGTCATTATTACGGGTACTTAATCCGTTTAATTTAATTGCTACTAGTTTATTGATACTATAAGTAAATTAGTGCCTAGTTTCAAACTAATTAGGTTTTAAAGGAAAAGTTAAAAAATAGTTAAAAAATAGTCAAAAAACTAATTGGTACCAGTATCAATCAGAATTATTCATAAATTAGTACCAAAATTAAAATTATTAAGGATGAAATTATAAATTATTCTAGTAATAAACTAAGTATAAATATAATATCTAAAACCTTATGATCAACCATTATTATTGCAATGCAAACTCTTATTCAAAGTTACTATAACCAGAAAAGATATTAGAGTTTTATAGTATAAATTTAAATTGAATTTAAATTAAGAGGCAAACTTAAATTGCAAATTAGTCTCTCTTGGCAATGAAAAATCATAGCTTTGCTTTGCTGGCTTAAGCCCCAATATTAATTTCCGTACAGCATTAAATAATAATAGGCTTGCTTTGGTTAAACTAAGAATCCAGAGATCTTCTTCATTGAAAGGGAACCAGAGCTTTGAGCTCCTGTGCTTGAATTTGAATTGCTTGGTTTAGAAATAAATGTCAAAAAGCAGAGTAAAGATATTGGTATTAAAACACACAAATTGAAGAAGTTTGAGTTAAAAGATCAGATCCTGGAAGAAAAAATAAAAAAATTTCATCGTAATGAATGCTAAGATTTTTTTTACCTGCTTCTAGCTTGAAGAGGAATGTCAAAAAGTTAGTAACATTCATGATATATTGGAAAATAGATTATTATAACAATATTAGAAATCAAAAAAATGTCTTATCATAATGTGCAGTGCCACTCACAAATAATGTAAGTTACAAAAAACCTATCTGAGATTATTTTCTTTTTATAGGTTGTACCTGGTAAGAGTTGCGGTGGCGCTTGACGAAGACTTCACAAAGGGCTGCAGTGACATGGCAAAGGAACCATAATACTAATCTGAATAAGCCGAAGTTCAATGTATTGGAAGAGATGAAACTGATTTTTAAGATTTTCATTTTCTATTGCAATTATTACTAATCATCTTGTAGAAATAAATTCGAAAATGGGAAATTTAATTTAAATTAAATTTCCCATAAATCAAAATATTGGCAGTTAAAGTTAGCCAATATAAACGATTTTGGGCTCATTCGATAGAGAATTCAAAATTAGCTGGACTTTACTATTAGCGATACTATTTTATCGCATCCCTGGAGCGAGATAACTCGACTTTAATTAAACGCATCTAAATTCATTAAATTACACACTCACATTAAAGTCGAGATATCTCGCTCCAGGAATGCGATAAAATAATACCGTCAATATTAAAGTCCAGCTAATTTTGAATTCTCTATCGAATGAGCCCAAAATCGTTTAAATTAGCCAACTTTAACTGCCAAGATTTTGATTTATAATTATTTTAATTTAAATTAATTTCTCAGTTTCGAATATATTCCTACAATATTATTGTTAATCAAATTGTTATAATTCTCTATTTTCCAAAAAATTAATCATAATTCTGTGAGCGCTAGGATATATTTCAAGCACCACAAAGAAGGTGGCAGGTATTAATACACAACTTCTATGAAGCCTAATACCCATTTAATAAAGGTGAAGAAACACATACAAAAGCATCACCTAAGTGAGTTCTATATTCAAGATAAAGAAACTGAATAATTTTTACCTGCCAAGAAAATGTCTAATATTATTGAATTATAGATTGAGTATCGGGAGATTCTCAAAAGATTAAATTGTATGAGTTGATGAATCAACCAGTGGGTAACACTATTTCAGCATGCTTCTAAGCTAAAGCAATGAACATACCTGCATTAAATTCATTTGATATTAACAGCTGTATTGATAATTATTTGCAAAATAGCGTGCCTGCAAAACCACAATTCATTACTGATGAGTTAGCATAAAAAGTGTAATCTTTCAGCTATCTCCTTAAGAATGAGAGTCTAAAATCAGTTAGCTAACGAATATAGGAATCTAAGAGAGTCATAGAGAAGAGATTGAAAGAATTAGCTTAATCTAGGCGTATTTTAGGATTCGGCTTCATCGCATTAAGGCAAAAGAAATATGAAATGACTCTGAGAGACTATCTTTATGAGAATAGATAATGAAATTATTTTAATGATTTACTATATAATATTTTAAAGGGTGTCTAGGAATAGCATTTACTAGAATAATTTTATATATATTTGAAGACTGAAAATTTTATGCTGTATCATTGCCCTTTAGAAGTAGATTAATTGATTTCAGAAGATCTTTACGATAAGCGATCGATACTTTATCTTAAGTTCTTTATGCTAAGGATACGTTTAAACTGGGAAAAAAAGTGGAAAAATTTCTCTGTTTAGTAAGAATGAAAGGGCAATTGAAGCAATTAATTTAGACAGCAAGGCTTACTTTGGTATAAAGTTTGAAAAATAATCAATTAGTTAAGCTTAGAAGCATATAAAAAAGAAAATGAATGAAAGGAAATAAAAAAGATAGTAGAAATGATAACAATCAGTTCTCCTCCTATCCAAGGTATACATTAGATGACAACTTTTGCCACTTATGAAAGCAAGATTCCAGAGTTATAACAAAGACAAGCAGATAAAATTCGTTTCAATTAAATAACCTAATATTCTTTATTTTTTAACTGAATTATCATAAAACCTGAGTTTTTTTCTACTCACCCCAATAATACTCTACAATTTAAAGCGCTTATAAACCTCATTAAGGGGTTTTGAATCCTTAGAGAAGAATAAAATTAATTTTACAAATTGATGCATAAATCTTTTTTATACCTTAGTTTATTGATTATAATATGAACAAATTATATAGTCCTTTAAAGTTAAGTTATGTAGTGTGGTGGTTGATGATAGATAGAACTGTAAATTTAATTTTGACTTTCTTCAAACAACTCAGCTATAGAATATTTTATCAGCAAGAAACTAAAGTTTTATCAATAGTCCTATGGGGGGGGGAAGTTTCCTGCCCGAAAAAAGGTAGTTTCCTGCCTCATACATAAAAATATGTAATTTTCATTATTTTTAAAGAATCTATATCATCAATTATGATATAGTTATTATTTTTTTAGCTTCAAATATCATATCTACATTGACAAATAATTCATATTTTAATGAAAATCACATTAATTTTTACCAAAAACAATTATTTAAGTCTTGTTTATAATTTATAATATGATAAAGAATAATTATGTACCTTGAAAATAGTATTTTAATAAAAGTTGTTAAGTACATGGTTATGGTAATTAAAATTGAAATATATTTATTTCTAATATTTTTATTGCCAAAAAATATAATAATTAATGTTGGGGGCTGGAAACTTCCGAAGGGGGCAGGAAATTGTTTTGGGGCAGGAAACTTCCCCCCCCCCCCCAAATTAAGGTAATATAAATTATCTTGCAAACAACAAATCTAATTTATATTTGAGTGATTACACTCACATAGCTGTAATAAATGATATTAACCCCAAACTCTTTAACGAGAGTTAATCACTTATAAATTACAAATCAGATTTGGCTTCAATTAGAAGTTTTATTATTAATAGCAGGAATACAACAAGAAGTATTAACACTAAAATGAAATTCCCACTGATAAAGCAGTATAATTCAAATTATATTAACACTTTGAGATTTATAAGATCTTTTTAATATAGGAAATTCAAGACGATATCTGCATAAAAGACATCTATCAATGCCTAAATGATTGCAAAATGAAAAATAATAACTAAAAATTTCAATGTAAATATGAATTAAAGTTGTGACTACGATGATAATGAATAAATCACTTGAAATCAATTGATCAAAGTTTTGCAAATTAAAACTTCAAGATTAAGGGCACTTCTAAATATTAAATAGCTACAATTAGATGCTATAAGTAGGTAATAGAACTATGGTAAAAGTTATTGAAATTCCATAGTCATATATAATCAAAAAATTTTGTTAAATTTGAGTAATTAATTATACTATAAGCACTATAAGTAACTAGCTAAATTATAATTAACTTTATATATATAAAATAAGAGTGTATTCTTAGCTTCGATAATCTAATTAAGATTAATATTGCAAAATATATGACGGCAATATCATAATTTTGATGAATACCAATAATTACTGTTATAATCAAAAATAGAAATCTCAAAAATAAAGTCTCATCTTTCTGATAAATTTCATTCTTGTCTCCATTTTCAAAATAATACACTCTGTATCTTTTCTTGTGTTTTCTCTGCCCAATCTTCGTTCTGCACAGTCACTACTATGTAACTAGATCTTTTGTGATATCATAGCCTACATCATAAAAAATATCTTTAATTTTTCATTTAGTTATTATTAGTTAATTGTTATAATTTCTCAATTCTACATCATAATGTAAACTTATATAATTTATTTAGGGAAGAAGAAAGTTCTTATTATTTTGATTGGTTTTGAATAATCATTAATATTTAAAGTTGAGCGAAGACACTGATAAACAAACTAAAAGAGTTCAGTAGAAGACTCAATTATTCAGGCATATAAAATTCTTTGCAGGCAATATTTGTATTTTAATGTTACCCTATCGATTTGTAGATTGTACATCAAGGCATTTTTCGCTGGTTTAAAAAAGGAATTACCATCTAGCATGAACAATTCGCTTTTCTCAAGATCATAGGTGTGAATCATAAGAAAGACACTTTCTTCTACTTTGGAAAGAGAATCACTTACATCTACAAGTCCAAGTACGCCATCATCAATTTTCAGATTCATATCCATTTGTTGCGAGTTGTCAAGGCTCACGGAAACAACGGTGTAGTTAGAACAAAGTTTGCAAGAAAACTACCATTCAGGGCCATGAAAGAAACCCTTAAAGTCATGCTCATTTCCAAAAGAGTTATCTGAAAAGTCGCTGGACTTAACAACTCTTAAAAAGCTTTAATTTCCTCGTTTAAAATTTCAAAATTCCTCCAATTCTGTCTATCTAGTAGCTTTTGTTTTTTTGTCCTCTTGGTGGGCAAATGAACATACGTTCCTCTCATTAAGTTTTTAAGAAAGATCTTTTTTTATATACTCATAAAATATAATTGATAATTGATAAAATTGAATTAAATGGATAATACTCAAATGAAAACAATAAAAGGGGACGCCTTTGGAGATTGTTCACTTACAAAGAAAGTAAATAAAAAATATCTAAATATTTATTATAACTAAGTACCGGCTAGGCGGGGTGCTTATTTAGCAGAGGAACACACGCAAGGAAATGTAGTTCATTAATGAAAATGTAGAGAGATGAAGGATACTGGAAAGTTGAAACAGTTTTATAGTTTTGAAATTTTTATTAGAGAGATAAGTTTTCTAATTCACTTGCATTCAACAACTTACAATCATAAGTTCGCTTTATTATTTATATTTATTGCTCATTCTTAAATAAAATAATAATTAAATATTTAATAAAATCTAGCACCTGCAATTTAGAACCCCTAACTACATAATGCTGCGCAATACCTATATTGCCTGTTCCATTTCTATCAATTTAACTATAGTTTATAATTTTTCCATAATGACTCGTCAAAGTATTTAAGTTATAAGCTGTTTTGTATCTTAGAGAATTTAAATTTTTCAAAATAGTTGGTATTATTTTTAATTTATTTCTTCTTATTCCATAAACTTCACATAATCATCATCTCGAATTAGGTCTGTCTAATCTCAATTTTAATACTTTTAATCATATTCCAAACTAAATATTGTTTTAGGTCATTATCCTCATGATTTTAGTAAAATTTAAGGAATAGATAGTTTAGGTAGATCCTACTTTTCTCGCATAAAGTTCTGAAATTGTTCGATTATCCGAAAAAAGAGTTGTTACTTTTCCTAATTCTTGATTGAAACATTTATTTAACAAAATTATTATTTATAGTAACTTGTTTGAATGCCTCAGCCACTATTTTTCTTATTTTTCTCATTATCTACGAAATCCTTTTCTTCTCTTCAAGTCATACTCCTATTATAATAAACCAGAGTTGTCATTTTTAATCATAGTTTTTGCTTAAGAGGGGTCGTTAGGTATGAACATTAAAAGAAGTCTCACTTTACTTAATGGAAAACCATCATCAGTTTTATTGAGCAATTTTTATCTTGCTTATTAATTAAAAGTTGGTTTATTAATTATTAAAGTATTCGTTCGCTGAACTATTATTGCCTTTTGAGCGTGATTTAAAGCAGATACGAATTATATACGAATATTTATAATGTAAACTGGTTTAAAATTCATGATACTTTAGCTCTCTCATATTCACTGAGCATTAGAATTCATTTTTGCAATATGTTCTAACTATAATTAGAAAGTATGAATATTTATAAAAATCATACTCCGCTGTATTTGTTTTGATTATGATCTTTGATCTAAGCAAATGGCTACACAACAGACTTTAATAGTTTTTTAATTTTCATGGCTCTTCTTAAGTTCTTTCGAATCTTCACAAAATATTTGTCTTTTATGATTAAATATATATAATGGCAATTATCTTACCTCTGTATAATTTTAAATTATTGTTATAATCATTAAATATTTTTAAAATTAGGGTCTATATTCAAAAGTTTTTTTCATTATTATTTAATTTTTCAAAACACTTTGAAACATAAATCTTAAAAGAGAAGATGAAAATCTACAGAGAATTAATTATTAACATAATGTAGAATAGAATATATCAATCAAATCTCAACATAACCTGTTAAGGTGCTTTAATTAATCTTTAAAATTACTAGGTTTAAAGCTTTAATCCTGACTTTGCTTATATTACAAAATTAATAATTACTGAATTTTAAATTCAAAATTTTTATTTTTTAATATTCAAACATGCTGCGTTAATTAATCTTGGGCTTATTTAAATTTATCCTATTAGTCCATTTATTTTATTCTGCACACCCCAGAGATGATTAGATTGTGATTTACAATATTAGTAGTATTTTTTCTTTAGTTTTTGTAGGTAATTACTTTCATCGTAAACTATCACAATTTGATGTAAAGGGAGTCTTTAATAGTTAAATAGGTTTTCATAGTGAAGGATTCATCAACTATATCACACTCATAATCATCATGAACTACTTTCACATTCTTTTTCTATTTACTTAAAATAATTGGTTTTTTTAATGCTATTTTTATAACATTTAATCATTATAAACTTGCTATTAATATAAGGTATATTTATACTTGCATCATACTTTCACAAATTAAAGATTAAGCTCGTAGAGTCTGATTTTTTAGAGCTTGACATAAAATTACCGATCATTTTGAAATTAGTGGTAGGGGACTTTAATTTGATTTAATTTCAGAATAAGCTGTATTTAATTGCTTGATGTGAAAACTTGAGACTTAGATTAATCATTCTGATCCATTAAAAAAACCCCAAGACCTCTTTAGTAGTTTGTTTGAGATTTTCATTAATAACAGTAGACTATTAAGACACACTTTGTTAGGGTTTTTATAGGGTTTATGCAGAGATTTATAGTTCAAATATAAGTAATTTAAGTGAGTATAACTAACGAGTTTTTTAATCTTTTACACAAACATAAGCTAGAGTCATGTGGTAATTTTCTAAATTTTATCTTTCTAAGTTAATGTCTGATTCTTTCTTAATTCTTTTAACTTGGCTTGATGATTTGATGATTGTTTAACATGCATATGCTGAGTACAGTATTGATTCCTAATTAGAAGCATGCACTCATTTATGTTTGTCTAAATCAATAATTTAAACTTTGAGAAGTTGAAAGTTCATCATGATCTTTTCTGGCTTTAAGTCTCTATGAACTTAACCAAGCTCTCGCAGCTCTTTAATAACTTCAACTATCTGCTGCACAATCAGCTAATTTATCTTTAACATATGTTATATCATAATTAAATTTGTAAGTCACTTTGAGAATGGTAATTCAAAGAGCTAAATGATCTTTTCTTAAATTATAGAATCTCTCTATACTTTGCCTATTAAAGAGCATAATATTCAATAGAAAAATATATTTAGAATTCGACATCAGATAAGAAGCATTTGAATTGTTATGTTTTAGAGGCAAATTAGTATCAGTTATGAATATCTTCTCTATATTATCCTTAAGAGTAAGGTAACTTTCGAGACAAGAATTTATATCAATAATTTTCAATTTAGGAAGATTATCGCACTAAAATTTGTACCATGTTTTTATTTATCTTAAAAACAGAAAAGTTCTTGCTTTCATCGTTTTTATTACTTCTGTACCTCAACTTTAAGACCTTCTTTATTATTGGAATATTTTTCTAGTAGGTTTTGAATAAATACAAAAACTTGATTTTGTATTTTGAGGTTTTTCGTATGAGAATCAAACTTCTAACAGAACTCACAGAAATACTTGCCATCCTTTTTTAAAGCTTGAGATATGGCATAGGCACATTTTTGTATATCTTTCAAACTTATCTAGTGAAGAAGAAAACTTTATTGCATTCTCACCATTGATTGTCAACCTTGACTGGCAAAATTAATGCTCTATAGTGGGTTTATAAAACCAACTCCTTTTATTGATTCTTCACTTTGATGAATTCCTTATTATTTTTTATTGTATCTTAAAGCTATTCTCGTCATTGTTGTCATTAATAGGTAGACTCCAACTGAGTACAAGAGTCTCTGGTCTCTACATTTCTTTGCTGCTGGAATAATAATTTAAAAGCATTTTTTGTACACAAGTAATGCCGCTCTTCTTAAAAGTTACCGCTCATTTTATTTTGCCGATAATTTTTAATGCAATAATGATAAAATTTTCCTTGGAATTTTTTAATTTATATTTAGGACACTCTAGTAAAATCTTTTATGAGAGGTAATAAAATTAAATCCCCATAAAGGTTTTAAGCTGAATATTTTATTAGTGTATTTTGCATTTTGGTAAATTAAATTGCTAACCTTAAGAATTTTTGTTTCTCTAGGAGGTTTTCCAAATCAAGTATGAATGTAATTTAGGAATAAATTTATTCAATTTCCTTTAACTTAATATGCTCCTATTAAGTATTAACCTTAAATAAAACTCCTAATAAAATTTTAAACTTAATATGGATGGCCTCAAATGTTATATAATATTATTAAGAGCAAAATAATGGAGATAGTTTTATAAAATTGATGTCAATCCGAAAACTTAGGACAGGTTATTAAATGCTCCTCCGCATATCTTTTCAAGGTTGACCTCCTGTAGGACCTACCTATTTAGTAGTAAGATTTCAATAAACTTAGAATGGATATCCATAATTTTAAATTCATTAACATTTAAAGAAAGTGGAATCAAGATGGTGTATATGAATTAAGCAATAAGAATTCAATCTCAAAATTTAATTAGAAAATTTCGAACTAAAGATAACCCTTATAGAAACTTGGTATACCAAGGTAGGTCTTTGCTTATACTTATATATTATCTATAGTTGGATTCTTCTTACCAACTCAGGAAGGAATCAAAATCTCATTGTTAAAAGCCTTACTAAGTTAAGAAATAAAGGCTTTTTTTAAGTAAAATAAAATAGAATGATTTAAAATCCTGACTACACTGAAGTATCAGTTAAAAATCTTTATGACGATGCTTTAAGTGATCCAGACGTTGCTCTCGATCTTCAATCACAACTAAAAATCTCTAATAATTTGCCATAGTAAAACTTCTCCTTTAATGTTCTTGGAACTCTGAAACTAGAGTGCTTAAATGAAGTAATTTAAGAAGCTCGCAAGAAACCTTATTATTTTCTCGGAAGAAAAGAGTAGCTTGGAATTTAAGTCAGCGACACCCGGCTGTAGGAACTGTAGAAGCATCCATTCATCCCTAGAAAGCTTAGTTCTAACCTTATATAAAACCTGGCACTGGTGTATGTTTGATGAAAGAACTCAGCATTTTAAACAAAACAAGAAAGTCTTAAGTAAAACATGAACATAGTAAGAGACTTTACAAAGATTTATAAAAGCCAGATGAGATGAACTTAGATGCAGGAGCTTTCACCTAAGAGAAGAAACACCTTAAGAGGAAGAAAAGAAAGAGAAACCAAATCCCTTTAAGGGTTAATTTAATATGTGAACTTATAAATTAATTTAAATCTAAAACTTATTTATAAACACAAATCTCCTATCTATAGCCTACATCTCAGCTTTCTCATCTTCCATACTCTTAGCAGCACTTTTAATAAAATCTTCTGTATTTATCTTTAAATAGATAGTAGAGCAGCAATTTTTTATAATGAACTTCATTAGCCCCCAATATAATTCAGTTCCATTGAACTGAGGACTGTAAGGAACATTAAATACAGTTGTTATATTTAACCTTTCATATTCTTTCCTTGAGTCTTAATTTTATGAACTGATAAGTTCACTACAAACAGAATAGTTTCTTAGTCAGCTTACTTGTCTCTGAGTTATTGCAATAATTATTCAGTCTTAATAGAATGGGGGTGAATAACATAAGTTTTGAGGTCACTATCTTCACTTATTCCACCAAGAATAGCATAGGTTTAAACCATTACATATTAATCAAATACTACTTTGCTCTTGTACCACTTGTACCAAGACCTAGATATAAAGATTTTGTATTTAATCTAAGCTTCATAAGAATGAATGAACTTAAAATTCTACTCATAAATTTCTACATTCAATTGAAATAATTTTAAACTGGTCCTATAAAATGGAACAATAAAGTCAATCACTCTCTTAATGCGATTTACTCTTTTATAAGATAAAAAATTTGATTATGCTAAAATTTTAGGGCCTCTTAGTCTTATTGTAAAGATGCAATTAATTTAAATTCAATACTAATAGACAGTGAGACCTAATAAAAGCAGGAGTTTTATGAAGCAGTCTGGCTTTTGATGAGTAATTAAAGTAGGCTAGAGTTGATCGCAATAATCGTCACATCCACAACGCAACTTAATCAATAAATTAAAATTCTCACTGTCATAAACTGATTCCAAACCCCATACATACTCAAATAAATTACCAATATTTAAAAAACTATAAACTCCTACATGAACTCTATTAAAACCCTAATAAAGTAAGCCTAAATAGCCTGCTTTTATCAATCACAAAATCAATAAAAAAATTAGAAAATGGTTTTGTGGTTTCTATTCTATTCTAATCTATAAATACTAACAGGACTTTTGCGAAGAATTTTCTTAATTTTACAAGGCTTTTATATTCCCAATTTACTCTATAAAGTATAAGTTTTGATTTTATTTACATTAGATTACTGAATTTGATAATACTTATGAGTTTTGCTGCCTTCAGACTATTAAGAATTTACTTACTGATAAAATTTCTACAGGTTATTATTAAAAATTATCTTACAGGATTTTAATCTTTTTCACCAAAATTTTGTTCAGCCCTTATAGTGCATACATTTGATTTTCGAGCAGGTGATTTAGATTGTTATTAAGCATAATTTTTATTAAAACTATACAGTATATTATTGATAAAATAGAAAACAAATAGGAAAAATGAGATATATAAATTAATAAAAATCTGCCTATAAATGTATAAATGTAAATTAAATTACACAGTAGTGATTAATAATGAAATAAATATAATTTTTTTGGACATAATACAAATAGTATATAAAACTAAGTATATTGTCTGGCATTTTAATATTTAATATTATTTATTTCTCTAAACTGATTGTTGTTTAACACAGTGATGTGATGTCTCCAATAATATTGTAATTCATTTGAGAAGATGATATATTTTAAGTTTTTATTATATTATTGAGAGATAATGAGAGCGCAGATTGCATTGCCCAACTTTAAAATAATGAGAAATTTATAACTATTTATTTGGGTGTAATGAATTTAAAGTGTCTAAATAGTATTTTTATTTGCAATAAGAGAATGAAGTTTACCTACTTTTGTTAATTTCTTCATAATTTTTTGTGAATTCTGGGTATAATTTCATAAGCTTTATGTCCTTTAATTACATTATATAACAATACATGATTCTATAAATATAATTTTTAATATGATTATTTTAAACAATTTTTAAATTTCAAAGGTTTTTTATTAAGATTTTTTATTGGAGTGTATTTGCTACTGACTACACTTATTAATTCTTTTCCTTTACTTTCTTTTATTTTAGTTTTTGGTGCTTTACTTTCATGATAATTATCAGCTTGCTATAATTGTAACTCACTACTTTTTTTTGAAATCATAACATATGAAATTGTAGTTATTTTGATGTCTCTGCTTGCATCAAACTAGTCCATCATCTTATTTTGAGTTTGGTAGGATTTTAAATTAATGGTTGCTCTTTTAATGGTCTTATTAAAATTACTTTGGCTTGGATCGAACTAACTTGGTGAAGAATTGTCTAGGCTATGGTCTGCTTTCAAAAGACTTTTAATAAAAACCTTGTAATTAGGTGAGCTTTACTTGTCTTTGTGAGTTGTTTTACTCAGCTCCAATATAATGCCTAACTAACTTTTGACTTTAGAAGAAGCAATAGAATAATTCATTTGTTAAATGAGGGAGTTCCTGAAGAAGAAATGATATTATTTATTGTATCTTAATGGCTGTAAGTTTATTTATTCTCAATACCTTTTTAGGGGACTAAAAATATTATAATAAAAGTAGGTCAATCTATTCAAGTTATTTGTATTTGTTTCCTTTAAGATTTTGAATACTTATCCATGATATCTTGATTCAATGAAGAATCAGCGGATTATTCAAACTAAAACTTATTATTAATTAAAATTAAAATAGGGGTGTTCTATATAATAAACTGCATTCTTCTCTACTAAATTTTAAGGGAAAGTATTCTGCTTTTAATAATCTTTATTTATGCAAAACCTATGTCCTCGTCATCTTTCAATTATTAGTCAGAGTTCATTTCCAACTTATTAAACGACACTTATCTATAATTATTTATTTTAAGCTGTTCCTATTACTCCTCTTTCTTTTTATTTTCTAAAAATTATATCAAATTTTTGGAATTTTTTCCATTTTTAATCATGCTATTTATTTTGCTATTACTTCTTTAGTCTTTCATCTTATTCTTGCTTTTGTCTTCTCTCTCTTTTCTTATGCCATTCTAAGATTTTTCTATTTTTTTTACCGGACTTTATCCTCTAATTCCTTCTTTAAATCTTCTATTTCATTATCTTTTGTTCTCTCACTAATTCTATCTATTTGATAGCATCTTCTGCGTCTTTTCTCTTCTATTCTTTTAATTACTTTATTATTTATTTTATAATTTGTTTTTATATTTACTTTTTTTATCTATTTTTATTGTAGTTTCTACTTTTTAATGTTTTTTTTCTTCTATTTCTCTAATAATAGAGAATATTTAATTTTTTGGTTGCTATTGCTGTTTTATGGTAAGACAAGTGGTGTTCTGAAATATTTAGACGAAGGACTTTCGTCTAATTTAATCACAATTTTATCGTTTAATTATTCTAATTATTCTGATTTTCTTAATCCTTCATAATAATTGCATTATTATGCATCTCTGTATTTTCTAGCTGTTTACGTAAAATTTGTTAAATCTCTTAAATAACAGTTGGTCTTTTAATAGCCACTGCCTTATTCACATTGACTTTCACCTTTTACTTTTTCTTCTCTCACAATTTGAACTTTTACTGGAAGCACTGCTAGGCTCTGTCTCATTTTACTTAAAATCTTGTATATTATTTGTATTATTATTATTATTGTCTAGATCATCAAGCTTTAATTTAAGTTCGGAGGTGATTTATTTATTTTGATTTGATGAGGCGCTTGAACTGGGCTCTTAACTGTCAATTTAATATTTAATAAACCTAAGTTGAATCTTTTCCCATGATGACTGTCCACTTGACTTGCGGAACCTTGATCATGTAATCTCCCAAATGCCTTAGTTGGGTTAGCGAATTCTACACTCATAAATTCAACTGATTAAACTTTATTTTTAGCGAGTAATGGCTTTCTTTTACTTTTATATTTGCTAGAATCATCATCACTCCTTTTCATAATTATCATCATATTAATTTTATCCTCTTAATTGAGTTTATTAATTGCGTCCCTGCAACTGTTTATGTTTATGATATTAATGTTGTTCACAATAATCATTTACTTTTCAGATACTTCTTGTGGCTATACTTTATAAAATATTTGATTTAAACTGTTTGTTATGTTGTCTTGTCTTTTTATATTCTTCATCCCTTCCTTGGTTTCTTCCTATGTACTTTCTAATCCTTTATTGGGATCTTCTAGTAGGTTTATGGTTATTCTTTGATGGACAATATATTCATCTCTGATAAATTAATCAAATGAGTCTGCTATATAGATTTTTCTTTGATTAAGCCCTAGCTCTTGTTCCTAATCTTTTCTTCTTATTCCTTCCATTTTGTAGCATGGGCACTGTCAAAAGAGATACTCCAATTTCGGTTCCAACTTTAGATACTATCTTTGCCATCATAGTTTTCTTCTTTTTATCCTTCTGGACTAATCTCTTAGATTTGCTTATGGAACTAGAAGAGGAGGAGTCATTAATCATATTGCTGTTTTTTGAGTTTAAAAAAAGGTGTTTCTCCCATGTTGTTCTGTGTTGACACAGGATCACATTATAATTTCCATTGTTAAAATATATATCCACAAGTTTTTATCTTTTATCTAACATAAATAAATCATATTAACTAAAGATAATGCTGCAGCAAACAACTGTAATATACTTTTCAATTATAATATCAATTATAAATATATATATTAATGATAATAAATATAAGGTGCTTACCAATTACATTTTGAATGATTAATTTTTAAATAGTAATTTAGAGATTGGAGTATTTGGACCAGTTTCATCTCGAATAAGGTTAGTCTTGCTCTTGTTATGACTATCTCATTGAAGTATTAAACTGCATTATAAAAAATATACTAATTAATTATATTATTTTATAAAACAATCTAAATATAAGCGACAATAATTTAAGCAATCTATACTATCTACCAGATATTATATTATAATTATATTTCCAAGAGCAATTTAACCACTTTGTTTTAGACTTGATTATATTGCCAGAGAATGATAAATTCATTATTTTCATGATTAAAATTAAACTATTACGATGATTTTAATGCAAGAAAAGCTAGTGTTTTTAGATAGAGGTCTGTAAATCTTTATAAATTACTAACTTTTGTGACTTAATTCAAAATATTTAATTTTCAATATAAAATACTAAAATACTGAATTTAAAATAAGCTTAATGAATGTTTACTTATGGTAAGATATTAAATATGTAGGAATAGTTTCAACAATATTAATAATAAAATGCAAAAATTAATCTCAATCTCTTAGTAACTTTATTAAGTATTTGTTGAATAACTTACACTAAGAATATTCCAAAATCTCTTGCCAAATAAGAATTTTTGGCCATAAGTTTATCAGAGGAAATAATGAAAGCCAAACTTCAATTTCTGCAAAGCTGTCTCGTAGATTTCTAAGAATTAGGACTGTTATTGAAAGAGGCGAGAGACGATTGAACCATGAACCTATTTCGTCAGTCAAAAGAGCACTTATGAAATTTCTGAGGCAGTATACAAATTTCTCATAGCGAAATTTCACTAGTCCCCAGAAGCCCAAACGTAAATCAAACCCAAATATTTTTATTCTTTATATTTAACTAAAATTAAGCCTTTTTTAATCTTCAATTATACCTTAGTGTTTTTTAAGGGTATAAATTAAATTAATAAAATCAAAGTTTGGTTAATTTATTTGATTAGAATTTAAAGTAATAAAATTACTGATTGTTCAATTTCAAATTTCATGATTCAATAAATTTAATTTAATTGTATTTTATTTAATTTAATTAAGAAGTAGAATTTCTTAATTAATATAAAATTATCTATACTTTAAATAACTTAATTATATTACTAGATAAATTGTGGTAATTACTAACTGAACTTATGTAAATATTTCATTTTTGTGATTTATTTTAAACAAGCCTAAAATAATAAAATATAAAATATGCTTTTAGATCTACTCCTTTAAAAAATTGAGCTTTTAGTAGATAATCTAATAGAATTTCAAAAAAGGGCTGTCAAATTTGGACATCCTTTTACTCTGATCGTTCATACAAGTCGTAACTTAATCGTAAACGGAGATGTTTATTTACAGAAAAATTCACAACTAAAATCATTATTTCAGAAATTTTGGAGGAAATGTGGGACCTTTTATCAATGAAGTTTTTCTCAGAAATCTTAAGATTAAGGACTGCTAGGATGAAAAAGCCAAGGAACTTGTGATGACAATAAAAAAGTAGTTCACAACTACAAAGCAAGTTGATGGGCAATTGGATTATAATCCCTCAAAAAGACTTTGAAATTATGATAATAAATCTATTAAATTATATTTATCCAACAATTAAAAAGACCTCATCAACTAGCAAGTAAAAAACCAAGACTCAATACTTTTTAATTATATTTTTAAGTGATTTGATTAGTAGATAATAGTAGGAATCTTATAGGGTTAGTAGAGAAACGCAAGTTTAAGAGTATTTATATTTCTTAAACGAATATTAGTTTTCCAATCAAACGAATTTTATTTGTTTATAAATGTGGTATCTCTTAATCTTAGCATTTTGTTGAGCTCCATTATATTGTCTAATAATTAACTTGGATATGCTAGGACTCTTAAGATTATCCACTCAACAATCTTCCAAATACAATCGCATCATCTTCTTGTAAAATATGTTTAGTACCAATCTTTTTGAATATTTCTCGTGCTTTGTTCCAGAGTGAGACATATTTTCTATATCTTACTCTAATATTAATGCATCGATCGGCCAAACATCCATTAAACATAACCATTTTTCTACATCTCTTATATTTTGAAATATCCTGGAATGCCGTAAACCTTAGCTAAAGTCACTATCTCTTGTCTTATTGCTCTGTTGAAATCTATGACTACTATTTCTAATGGACAGATATTTTTCATAATAACATTTTTTTTATTCATATCTCTAAACTTACCTTAAATCATGAAGTTCTAGATCAACCTTAGTCATTTCTCTGAGAATTTTAATCAAACATCTGGATATATATTATGATAGATATAAAACAGACCAATTTCAATCTTTTAAGTCTTTATACAATAAAACCATAGCCAAGGATAAAATCGAGTTTATCTAAGTTCTTGCATAATCTTTATAGTCCTCAATCAGTTTGTATTCATTTACAACGCATTTTTTTACTAAGGTTCGTTGAGTTATTTGAAGGTATAAACTTTGTAAGCATACTCATCAATAACGATAATTTTGGTTTTGTTAGGCACGTCATTTTTAAATATTTTTCATATTGCTAATAAATTTAACTAAATTTGTTACGGACATATACATTGAATTCTCTTATAAACATGCTAACAATCATACCATTTGCTAGTTGTATCAGTGACTCTAAATATTTATGTATCTTAAGCTTCTGCTACTTTCACTTAAGACTTTAGAGTATTAGACTTTCTCTTGGCAGGTATGAGTTTTTAAGCCTCTTTATTTTGCATTAAAAAACTCTATTAAATTATGTTTGTATGTGACTTTAACTTTAGCTTAATAAGTGTAAGACTTCATTCGTGTAATGCATTAATACCTGCCATCCACCTTATCATATTTGAATCAGATCTTTGCTTTACCAGAGTGTATTATTTTAATTGCCTCTTCAATCTTTCTCATTTGAGAATAAAATTCTAACAATCATTGCAATAAAAGTATCATAGCTTTTTATTGGTTGCTGATCCTTTATCACCTCTACATATTCAATATATGTTTAAATTTCCATATCTACTCTCCCCCTCTAGTTTAAAACTTCACTTAAAAAGGCTTCCATCTCAAAAGCTCTTAGCTCTACTCCCTTTTAGCTTAAATGATTTCTGGCTTATTAATGATACCAAAGTTGTACTATTATTAGCCAGTAGTAAGAGAAAATGGTTATAATTGAAGTTAGCTGGCTTGTTGAAATTTTTATTTTAATTTATATAATTAAGCTCTTATAACCTTAATAGTTATAGTATCTCTGCTTTTGAGTTAGCACTGCAATAAAAAATTGATTCTCAAGAGTTAGATCATATTATACTTAGTTTATAACGATTTAAATATTTTTATACTTATTAATTTGATTTTGGTACTGGCAGTACTAATTTGGATAATATCATTTTGAGATTTTTATGAAATCTTTTAATTTTAAAATTAGGTATAATTTAAGATTTGGTACTTTTAAACAGGTACCGATTTAAAATTAAACGAATTAAGTACTAATTTAATGGAACTAAAATGATAAAATGGAGCACTCACTATCTCTGAAGTTTGTTATAGCTTCAGCAATCTTTCTTCACGTATCTTTACCAGGTGTCAAAATATAAGATGCCCATTTTTGATAGTAAGATTTAAACACCAAGATTCAGGACGCTATAAAGTTAAATCCTTTAAAAGGAGAAGAAACATATTGCAATCTTTGAGCACTGCAATGAAATGAGTTGAAACTCAAGAAATAAAATTAAGATTCAAGTGAAAAGAGGATCTTTATCGATACTTGACTCAACATGGTAAAGATTCTTGTTTAAGTCTAACCTGAAATATAGTGGGCTTATTTCTTTCAACTATGGCAGGTACCACAATATCTTTCTTAAAGCTATCCTCTGCAATGAGATATAGCTTTTAAAACAATGAGATTAAGTAGATTGAGATACAAAACTACACCATAGTTATTACAAATCTCTACAAAGATGTAATTAAAAATGAAGAGTTGGTAGTTTACCTTTAAACCAAGAGAATTATTAAATAGCGAGACCTGTCTTGGAGCTTTTGAAGCATCCATACTTCTCTGACAAGTTTTGTTTCATAAGTTTTTAGGGAAACCTTGAACTGGTATAATTCTTATCAAAGATAATGCAAAGGTTTACAGAGAAAGAAAGTCATAGACTATTTGGTCATAAAAAAAATCGAGAATATGAAATTTCTTAAATATTCAAAATTATTTAAGTTAATTGTAAATATCGTTTTTTAATTGTTTATAAGAATCTTTTTTATTTAATATTATAATTATTTGATACCAAGTAGTAAAAATATATTAATTTTGCTTCTTGGTACCATTTATTATATATAATGATTGATTTATTTTTTAAAAAAATATAATTATTATGTATTTATTAATTTTTAAATGAAATTACTTTTTATCAACTGTTTCTTTAGTTAATGTAATTTGATAGTAGAGAATAAATTATTAATTTTTAAGAATGAAATAAAGAAATAAATTTTTCAATTCTAATGAGGAATATATTTATTTGTATAATACATTTGGTTATTGGAAAAATCTGTTTAATTTTTATTTAAAATAAGTTTCTTATTTCCAGTAATAATTTTGATAATATAATTATAATCATATAAATTACAAACCATAATTCATTAGAGAATAAGTATTAAGATATTATTTTTATTCAAATAAATTATTAAATAAGTGCAAGTTATTTAATTACAGGCATTCAAAACCCCAAAACCCCTTAATGAGGTTTATAAGTGCTTTGATTTGTAGGGAATTTGTTAAGGGTTGGGATTATTAATTAAATGCGAGACTAAAATTACAAGCTTTTGGGGTATATTTATGATGAAAAGTATATAGATTTAGTGTTTAAACTGCGTTATGGATGTGATATGTATAGTGAATAAGTCAAACTAATACTGAACTATAAGTCTATTGCACTGCTCTTAAAGCGTAGTCCATCAACTGTTCGCTCTCACTGCTTGAAAGCTGTGTAATTAAAGCAATTATAGCTGAATTCTTAGCCTAAGAGGAAGTCAAAGTTTCTATAGAAGCATATTGACTATCTTATTAATGAAAAAACTTTGAAGTATTGGGCTCACTTCTCTCTCGACTAACGAGCTATTATGTTTCACCGCCAGTTCCCTGAGTTGAAGATCTCTGCATAATCTGTTGCAAACATTTATAAACGAAACGGTATCTCTTACAAAGGTGTAAATCGTATCAAGAGAGTAATAGATTTCACTCTGCCATTTTACATCAACAACTTAAATTATATTTATAATTAAATGCAGAGAGCCTAATAGAATAATATTAAGTTTATTAATGCTGACGAGGCTGTGTTTACACTCAACACTTTCTTGTAGAAGTCTTGGTATAAGAGGCATAGCAACATAGAAGTATATGACTAGAAAATTAAGGTATAAACAATGGCAATTCTTGGAGGTAATAGCGAGGATGCTGGTTTAGAAACTTATCTTATTCGTCCTCGCTCTATTAATACAGAGCAGTATATTTAGTTCTTAGAGCAGCTGATAGAGAAGTACCCTGAATAAGAGATTTTTCTATTCGTTGATAATCTTTCTGTTTATAAGACTAAAGAAACAAGGAAGAGTTATGAACAACTTAGAATAACGGCAGTGTTCAACGTACCTTACAGTCCATAGTTTAATGGAATTGAGTTCTACTGGGGTATATTAAAAGGTCATTACAAGAAACTGCTGCTATACCACTTGATGCATGACCTACCTATCGATATAGTAGACTTTATTAAAAGTTCAGCTAAAAGAGTTGATAATTAGTTGGATAAAAGTGTGCTAAAGAAGGGAGAGTGAATGTATATAAATAAGTTTTGTAGTTAAGTTAATAAATATATAAGTCACACTTTTAAAATTCTTTAGAGGGAGCTGGCTTCTCTTTCTTTTCTTCTACTTCTTGCTTCCCTCCTCCTAAGTTTCTTCTCTTGCTGCCAGCTCCAGCATCTATGTTCATTGACTCTGGAGGCTAAATATTTGAATAAAGTCTCTTGCTAACTTCATACTTTGTCTGCGACTTTCGCTCTCTGTGAAGCTTGCTCTATTCCTTCATCAAGAAGATGCCAGTACCAGATTTTTCTAAAGAGTTAACCAACAAATCTAACTTGAAATATAAGGGTTCTTCTGCAGCTCTGCATGCCAGCTCTCACTTATCTTGATCCCTTGTTTGTCCTTATCTTCTGAAGAGATGCTGTACCTTTTCTTATGAGATTCTTGAATAATTTCTTTCAAGTAATCACCTTTAATTGTTGCAAGTATGCCAAAGAAATAGTTTCTTTCAGGTAGTTTATTTGACAACTGCTTCTTAGTAGGCAGGTACTGCGAAACCTCTGGGTCATTCATAGCATCATCATATAAGTTAGTCACAGAGATTTCTGGATAGTTTGGAATCTCTGCAAACTTCACATCTTAAGTTTTCAAAGCTTTCTTCTCTTCGCAGAGTATTGCTCTTAGAAATGAAATTTTAGTACCTTCCATCGTTGGCAAGAACAAACCAACTACATAGTTAAGATAAGTTACTATGAGTTCATTACCTTGCTGCACCAGGTAGCGGTGCAAATCCTCCTTGCTTCTAAATCTTTGAATCAATTCTTGTGCTTGCACTCTTTTCATTGCATCATTCATTGACTCCATCTTGTTTACAGATCTAAGAAATGATATTCAAATTTAAGTTTATTGATTTCAATTATATACCTCTGTAAAACTTACTATTAAATATGGGCATCCTATAGAAGGTCAACCTCTTAGCAGGATATGGAGAAGGTTTTGAGAACTGGTTTCAAACTTGAGAGATTGATAAGCTAAAATTTTTGAAAAATAAATGAAATTTATTATGTAATTAAGAATTTGAATATAATGGTCAATAGAGATGCCAAAAGAATTAAGAATATTTTAACTCTTGCTAAAATAGATCTTTGTATTTTGACAATATCAGGAAGACCTATGAATGAATTTCCCCAAGATATTCTGACTGTCTTCATTGGAACTATATCTGCAATCTTTATCGTATTAGAGCTCAGGAAGTTTCAATCTCGTCCAGTTCGAGCCTCAAACGTCATTTAAGCCAATTCTTAATTCAGGGCTTATGGTAGGGCTTGCAAGCCCCATTTTAATAATTTCTTAATTATAATGATTAATAATGGGATTTAATTTATAAATTTTATTAAAAATTAAATATGGACTAGTATTAAAGGTATTCTCTATAGAGAATTTAAATTAATAGTAAATTTATTACTAAATTAATTAAACATATTAAAGTTTTATAGAGAATTATTAAGTTAATAAGGTATATACATAAATGGGGCTTTAAAGGAGGGCTTATAAGCTCTAAGTTAAATGGGCTTATAAGCCTTCAAAGGTTCGAGGAGGTTAATTTCACAATATATTGGGCTAAGATAGTAAGAATCATAAAGATATAAGACATACGAAGCGAGTCAGAATATCTTAGGCTTAATTACATATATCAAGATGAGATATCATATTTTATTATCGCTTCAATCATGAATGGACTTATTTATTCAATCTTCACCTAATAGTTCTTTATTCCATTATGTACATAATTTTTATTAAATATAAAATTCAACTTATTTTTCAAAAATTTTAGCTTATCAATTTCTACTGTTATAGTTCCATATTTTTAAATTTAAATTGGTACGTACGTACTGCTTTAGGAGGTATTTTGTGTTTTTATGATTAAATTTAAGGTGCTCCTAATTAAGTACTAGCATTTTAGGAGCTGCTCCTAATTAAGTCGTACTTAATTAGGTGCACCTCCTAAATCGGTACGTACTATAATAAACTTATGATTGATAGTAAAAATGGTTACTTTCTCATCTATATTTAGAGCTGGATCGTCTCTTAGCACTCATATTTCTACTCTAATACTCCAATAACTTCCCTTGAAATTTGTAGGCTTGCAAACCTTTCATATAAGCTCTCAGTTATAGAGGCAGTTTTATAATTTTAAATTCAAATTTAAATATGAGCGCTAACATTTTAAGAAAAACAACAGCACTTCCATCAAACTAAATGAGACTTACCTTTGGCAGCAATAAAAAGTGTGATAGCTGTGAGATGAACTCTCATAAAGAACTACCAGAGCTATCACTTGAGGTCTCTGTTATTAAAATAGAAATTAATAATAGAAAATAAATGGCAAACAAGTGTGTGGGAGACAGAGAGGAGGAGAAAGGTAATAATGAAATTCCTATACAAACTGAAGAAGTTGAAGTCTATTTTTGTGAGTTATGTGAGAGAGATTTTGCTCATAAATCAAGCTGGTACAGACATATGAAGGAGCATAGAGAAGCCAAGCCCACTGTCTACTTAAAGCATGATAAAATAGATGGAAAGTATGACTGCTTTGAGTGCCATAAGCAATACTCTCATACAAGAGACTTGAAGAAGCATCTATTAAAAGCTCACAAGAAAGATATAGAAATTGAGAATCATGAAGTTGAGCTGAAGCTTCTCAACAAAAGAATAGCGAGGGAATATTCTAAGGTTGTAGTGCCTGAAAAAGCTAGAGAGTTAGAGTACGTTTAGAAGGCACGCAACCAACTGACCTCTGAGATAACAAAAATTATGATCAAGATTCAATATAAAAAGATTCCTGTTCTTGCCTCAATTGACCTAGACACTTCACTTTAAAGCTACCTTATATTAGAAGACTCCTTTGATAAGAAAACTATCAATAATCATCAATACGCATACAAGGTCTATCCCTTCAACTATCTCTTAAGTGATGATGAATATTAGATGGAGTTCACAAATGAGTATCAAGTACTCACTCAAGCAAAGTTTAAAGAGTGTAGTTACTTAATCAAGTTAGATGCTGTTCTCCTTGCCAAAGATCATGTTGCTTTCAGACTCCCACTCTATGAATTGACCCTCAGAGATTTTATTACTGATCAAAGGAATCATAAGTAGCTTGCTTTGATAGCAACTTAAACCTTACAAGGTATAAAAGAGCTACATAAGTTAGGCTTTGTTCATAGAGATTTGAAGCCTGAGAATATTATGATTAACTTCTCACCTGTAAGAGTAGCAATTATTGACTTCAACAGAGCATTAAGGGTAGAAGTGTCAAGGCTTGGAAGTGTTATGGGAACTGCATGCTATTATCCATAAAGAGGTGACTGGAGGGATGGAGACTTTCAATGGGATTTGTGGGCAATGGCAGCAATAATAATAGAGTGCGGTATGCCTCGCAACGATTACTACTCAACAAGGTGTGAAAAGGATGCGAAGCAAAGAAATAGCAATTTATAGATAAAAACAGAATATCTCTTTCAATGAAATAGATGGTAGAGTAAGTTATTATCAAACCAAATCCACGATCAGACATATCAATTGAATAGATAGAATAGTGGTTGAGTAAAATAAACTTCAGACCTCTCCCACATGATCCAAAAGTGCATTTTGAGTGATTAAATTAAATACATTTACTATAAATTTCACATTAAAACCTATTAATAACCCCAACCCCTAACAAATTCCCTAAAAATCAAAGCACTTATAAACTTCATTAAGGGGTTTTGGGGTTTTGATTGAAATATGAAAACAATCCTATAAATTTAAAATGCCTACTTTATAATGATGTTTAAAAGCCAGATGTAATGAACATCAAATCTGATGATAGCTCAAAGATAAGAAATTCTTGTCATAGATTAACACAAGAAGAAGAAGAAAAGAAAGGGAAGCCAAATTCATTTAAGTTATAGAGCTTAAAATTTTAATGTAAATTATTATATCATTAATAGCTTCTTTTATAAAAGGATTCTTTAAATTATCAAATTATATAATGTATAATGAAGAGATTTTTCATGATTAATTAATTAAAAACCTGTATATTAATAATTAAATAATTGACTGTGCAATTAGAAAAAAAATAAAAAAGAATACTTCAATAAAATCTATTTATTTGTGATTTAACAATAAATTTATACTTAAAATCTTTTGATTTCTTTACAATTATCAAGCAGATACTAGCAAGTATTATAAATTATACTTTGTGATTAAATATATGAATTATCACTGATGCAAAAGAAGGAGGTAAGACAATTAATTAGTGAAGCAGCTGATGGGTATATAAAAAATATAGTAGTCCTAGTACTATTTAATACTAAAAGGACAAAATTATTAATTGAAAAGCCTAGTTAAATAACTCTTGAGATTAACACAACAATAAAGATGCATATGAATTCAAATAATGTTTGAAAGCTTCATAATTTAGAAGTTTATTGATAATATCTGTTAAACTAATGACTACTACTCAATAGTTAATAAAAAAATAGAATGGTCAACAATCACACATAAAGCGTGGGGCAAGCGCCTCCATGAAGCAAACTCAAATGACTGAAGTGGAAGCCTTCAGCGTCCCTGTAGATATCTTTGATCAATAATGAATTTAACTTAACTAGCTTTTATTAGGATTGTTATTATTAAATATTAAATCTAGATTTTAAATTTTCCACCCTTTATATAGTTCCCTTTTATAAAAAAATTAATTGAAAACAGTAATTGATTTGATGTAATAAACACCATCAATATTCTATAAGAAATTAAGTTTATTTGATTTAATAAAATACAATATTCCTTGACTTTAATGTAAAAAAAAGAGATAATTAGAAAGAAAAACAAGATTGAATATAAGAGGTGCTTTAGCGAATGAGTGTATAGCTTATTCAATAAATAGTTAACAAAGATTACCCAACAAGCTTCACATTAATTATAATTTAGTTATAACGGATGCTATTTTTAAAAATGTTAAGTTTAGATGTTATTCTAACGAATTGTTTATACTTAATTCCACTATATATTTATAAAGTTTAATTATGATCTTTGGAGATTTATACACATTAAATTGTAGACTTATATTTAAGCAAATGAAGAGATAGTGCTGATTTTATTCCTATAGTTAATTTAGTTTAAATTCAGTTTTATGAGTAAAAATATATTATAGTCTAATCTATATTCAATTTGTTCTGAATATTAAGCTCATTTAATATTATCATGGTTTGAGTAGTTAAAAGATTATTAATGAAGAATTACATTTGATCTGCATTATAATGTACAATTGTAAATTTAAGATTGCATAGTTTATAATTTGTCAAACTCGTATTTTTTAGAAAATGCAGAAAAAACACTTGAATGTTTGAGTAAAGTCCCGTAATAATTTATGTCTCTTATTGTTTATTGTATAAAAATGTTTTTTATATAAAATTAGAGAGCTAAGTCATTTATTTAATGGCAATTTTGATATATTGTAATTAACTTAAAACGAAATGATATGTATAGTTTGGAAAATTTTTAAATAAAAATCAAACTTATTTTACTAATTAAACCTAGAATATGCTAAACATAATCTAAGCCCCCTTCATGAGACTTAAACTTTTGAACTAGCCCTACAGTAGAGTCATTAGCCAGATACTCTCGACGGTAGTATCCCTTCACAGTTTCAGATAATCATTTCTACTGGAGACACTGAACATCATTATTCAACTTGTCAGGCTGCTGTTGAACTAATGTCTACAATAAACATGCCCACTAAAAATATATTTATGCAACCTTAATGTATAGTTTAGTTGCTTAAAGGAATTTATATAAACTTCTAAAAATTTGAGAGCAAATGGAAATTAGTGACACAATTTTTATTCACCATACTATTAATATACTTATCGTTTAATGGCTCTACCATTAGAAACAGGAACTTGCACTTCAGATTTCACTAGACACCGAACATAAATTGTTAAAATAATTATCTGATGTACCCTTGGGGACTTCAGTTAAAATAGTTAAAATTTTCAAAGGACTAGACTCATGCATGTTTCAAAGTCAGAAACTTTAAATAACAGAAAGAGCTGAACTGTGGATACTCGACCTACCTCTTATATAATAACCAAATTAATGATTTACCGAATAAATAATAAATGGGAAGACAATATTGAAAATCATACCTTAATATGATTTCTAAATTTTAAGAATTAAATTTAGCACTTGTTAAAATAATACTAAAATCTAAAACATAAGATGTAAGAAGAAAATAAATGTGCGTTTACATATCAGAAATCAAAAACATGAAGAAACTTCTGGACTTCCTCTACCTATAGATTTCTTTTTCAAATATGAATTTAATCTAATATTAGAATTCAAAGATATTGTTAAAAGAAAAACGAGATACTTACCTTTTATACCTAGGTTTTTAAGAAATCTTCCAAGGATATCCAATATACAACTAGGAATGCCTGATAAAGCTCTCTTTCTATAAAAGAGAGAGAATGAGACATAAAAAGAAGCTGAATTGTAGTTCAAACTATACTGATACAAGAATTAGCTTAAGTTTACATCTTTTTGTTACAATAGCCTTCATTAAAGGTAATAATCTTCAACCATTTCACTCAATTATTTAAAATTGTTAAAAGACAGGTTACAGAACCGGAATTTCATCTAGACTAAAGATTACACCTTTTAAATGATTGTTTGCATAATGAAACTAATTTTTACCTTTTTTGATTAATACAACAAAAGCACTCAAATATTCTTAAGAAATTTGAGGAGTTCTAAAAATTAATAGCTAATTACTCCACATATTGGTGGAAATATAAAATAAAATAAGACTTATCAGAACTATATGATCAATAAGACATATTTAACATTGCAATGGACAGATCTGAACTATACATAAACTAAGGTGATTGAGGAGGCAAAAACCTGTTTATATATATATATATATAGTTGCTAATAAAATGATGTTTTTAATATATAAGGGGTATATCCCTAAGCATTACTTATATTCTAATAGGTTCTTAAGACCTGAATGTTAGTGAATTATATAATTAAAAGATAATTAATCATATATTTAAGTAATCTTCTTTTTTTATTATTCAGTTGTAAAACTATATTATAGCTATTTGGGTTATTTATAAAAATTATATTTATTTATGATTAATTAGACAATATTTTTATACTAATATAAACTGTATTACTTAATAAAATTTCTAAACAAATAGAGATACATATACAAATATATTGAATCAAGAATTTAGTACTCAAGTTCAAAAGTTAAATTTTTTTTTCCTAAATTTATAGAGTAAAGTATAATAGAAATACCATAATAGAGAACATTTGAATGAGTGACTTAAGATTTATTGAAGAGGGATAGAATATGGGATGATGGGCATATTAATAGAAATTTTAAGTAATATTTGACCTTAAAGATTGACATGAATTTATTATAAATTAAGTTAAAATAATTGAATAAATGTGTCAAAAAAACATTTAAATAGGGAAAATTGTTCAAAATCATGATTTATGAATAATTAATCAGTTGGGTTAATTAGGGATACTTATTGGTTGACTAATGGGGAATCAAATGACCAATGAATTTCATCTTTTCTTCTGAGCTATTTGTTGTTCTTTCTCTTTCTCTGAATTATCTTCTACATTTAATGGACTTGATCCTTGTTAAAATTCAAAAGTAATTTTGTTTATTGAAAATTTGTGAACTTTACTTTTTCTAAACTCAACTTTACTAAATATTTTTGTCTGGCTTGTTTTTTATATCAAAGGATGTGGGAATAAATTATTAAATGCTATTTCTTGGTCTTGTCAAGCTAGCCGTCGACTTTCTTTTTCTTCTTCATTACCATCTCATAGTCATTCTTCATACATTAACCGACTCTGGCTTGAATGTAAATGAATCATTATTTTATAGGAGTCCGAGCTATTGAAATATGAGATTAAGTTCAAGAATTGCTTCTTCATTCTGGTCGATGTCATTCCACTTTAGTCATAGATCTTGTCCTTAGAATCTTGATATTTTTTATAGAAAATAAGAGAAAATGGATTATATAAAACAATAAAATCAAAATTGAGATGAGAAAAACGAACAATTCATTTTATGAAAATGTAAGCTTTATATTATATCTCATAATTTATTTTTACAGGTATATCCAGTTTGGTAAGAAAGGAAGGAGAGGAAGACGGGGGTTTCGGTAGTGGACCACAAACTAATAAAGAAATGCTTATTCATTCTGATGGTAAGTATATGAAAGTGAGTGAAAAGATGACAGAATTTTAACCTAGAAATATATTTATTTTTTGATTTTCCTAATTACATTTCTCTTTAAATTTAATCTGTTTTTATAATTTACTCATTTAAAAAAAAAGTAGCATGAATCTCATGGGTTGGATACTGCTTAATATTTATATTAATTAATAAGAATTAAATCTAATTTATATCTTAGCATTAATTAGGGTCATGATTTCTTTTAAAAATAGCGTTATCTCTTCAATTGATAATATTTTTAAGATTAAGATGATGCCCTATTTTGTACGTGAGGTTCTAAAAGGATATTTTGTCTTACACTTATTATTTTTCGAGTAATAAAAGTCATGGCTTTCATCATCTTCCTCATCTACTTCACCTCTGTAAACAATGTGAGGGGAACAACTTTATTAATAAATATTAAGGAAGTTTAGTTGCTTGATATATTTGGTTTTGGATGGTTCCCACAACTCAAGGAAATACTTTCTTCCCATTTACTAAGTTCTTACAGACCATCAAAATATTTAAATAGTACAGGGTTTCAACATAGGTCTTTCACTTTTATTCGTAGTGAATGAGAAGTAGAATACTTTGGCATTTTAAGACAGAGAGCTTATTGAGGTTTCAATTGCTCACATTAATGGGTTTAATCTGGAATAGTTCGCTTTCTCTGAAAATTTAGAGGTTAGTTTTTTATTTAAGGAACTCTATACTTTACCAGATCTTTTATCTGTTATGGAAGTCCGTTCTCCATTAAGTCCGTTTTCAAAAAGTGAATTTAAAATTTTGCCATAATTTGCGATTAATTTTGAGAATCTATTTTGCCACAAAAATTAGTATCTAAGCTGCAACCTGTTTCAACAGTTGTTATAAATTTAGTGATTTTAATCTTATTCAGGAGATCATTATCAGCATTTTTATAAATTTGATAGCATTTATTTGCTTGTCTTTGTATTTTAGAACATTTTTTTAGAGTTTATATGTTTAATTCTTATTTACATATAGCATTAAAGAATATTTCCAAATATAGCATGATTAACTTAACAATGATTAAAAAACCTTTTATTAAAGTGTTTTAGTGATTTAATTGTATTGTATGGTAGAGGACTTATTGTGGGGTTATTAGATAATCTAAGTTAATTTGAAAAATAAGTTATAAAAATTTACATAATTTAGGGTAATATTTATGGTAAGAAATATAGAAAAACGCTTAAGCCTAGGTATTGCACTAGCATTAATATAAACTATGTCAAATCTGTGATAAATAATGCAGCAATTATAAAGCACTTATGCAATAGTGCCTTAACTGTTAGGTATCACCGCTTGTTAGCTGATTAGCTTTTAATTTAGGGTCGTCAAAACATTCTGAAAGAAAGTAAAAGTTCTCTCAAGTCCATATTTATTACTTCTGCTACTTGAAGTATTTAAGCCTTGAAGAATCCGGCAAACTTTCCTCTTAATTAGTAAACTGTGATGCTTCATTGCAAATTCCTGTCATACTATCTCTTCATATACTAACTCTAATATTAAAAGAGGAAGTGACATTATGTTCAAGAGTGCCATTATAGTAATTCAAATCTTTCCCCCTTATTAAGTAATAATTTAAATTATATTTATGATTAAATGCAGAGAATTATAATAAAATCAGTACATTCATGCTGATGAAGTTGTATTTACCTTCAACACTTTTATTAATGAATCCGAAATAACAAAATGATAAAATAGAATTCTATGACTCTATTACAGTATTGCCAACCATGCAATTTTATAGATATAAGTAAGGTTTCTGACTTAATAAGTTTTAGCCTTACTTATATAATAGATAAATAAAGCGAGTAAGAGATCGTTCATTTTATTGAATACTTAACAAGACTTATTATCTAAGAAACATATAAGGAGTTAATTTATATGCATAACATTCCTTACTGCCCACATTTAATGGAATATTATTCCACTTGAGTTAAATTAAAATTCAGTTTAATAAATTATTTCTGTGTGACATTACATATGACTTGCACAAATATACAGTTGACTTGACCAAGCAAAGATATGAGAGCAGTATGTGTAAAAGAATATAGAGAAAATATCTAAATAAGTTTTTATTTAAATTAATGAATAACTTCTCATATTAAACGCTCTCGTTCATTTGATTTTCCTTTCTTTTGTTTATCTACTAATTAATTAATTGACTCTAATACAAATAGAGTCGAGTTTGCATAAATATCGATGTTTAAAATTTCAGAGTTTTTTAATTCTTATAAAGATACTTACTCACACAATAAAAAGTCTGTTATTTTTATAGCTGTGAATATGAGCATCCTCATTCATAAGAAATTTATCAGTTTAAGATTTACTATATATTTATAGCTTAAAACTTACTAAATTGATAGGAATGCCTTTAATGAAAGTACAAAGGTAAGTAATATCTCACAAATAAATTTGCTTTGATTCTTTTCAGGCTGAGTGGAAATAAAGTAGAGTCTATTGGGAGATTCTACTATAATTTTTCGATGATAAATTTTTCTCAAAAAGTACAAACGACTCCAAAAAATGAGACTCCTTTTTGCATGCTATTTTTACTGTTAATTATTAGTCGGAAAGTGTAAGACTAACTCCTTATCTTTAATAGTTTAATAAAATATTAGATACTGCTTCAGTTGATAGTAGCCATAGTCAAGCGTAGCATTATAAAGTCTTTCTGAGTTAATTGAAATAAACAGTGAAAAACTACTAAATAAATCCAATTTATGACGGCATTATTTAGTCTTGAAAGATTCCTTATAGTCACATAGTATAGCTTTTAGTAATGATATTGGTATATTAAATAATTTTATGAAAGAAACCAACTAATTTATTTGCTCAAGTTGACACTTAATTATTATATTACAGAGTAATGTATCGTCAGATATCTTATTTGCACTTAAATTCATTAAATATGCACATCTTTTATAAGCTCAATTTGCCATTGATAAGTTTAATCTCAGTTCTTAATTTTTGTTAATTTAATTTTAAATAAAACCAATTATAGTAGTACTAAAACCTAAATACCTCTTAGTTTCAAATTAGTGAGGTTTAATGAAAAAATTTCAAATTTGTTTAAAACTGAAATTGAACCAGTACCAACATAATTTTAACTTGGTTAGTACTTTACTAAAATTAAGGATAAAATTAGCATATTATATAATTATAAACTTAGCTTGAATATGATATCGTTTACTTGATATCTAACATTATTGTAGTTAAATTAGTTCCTATATAAAGTTACTGTTACAAAAAAGATAAAAATATTAGAGCTTACTAATAGTTTTTACAAATTTAATTTAAATATGAATGTAAACTTAAGTTGCAAGACAATAATTCTTAGAAATGGATATTTATAGCACAACTTAAAAAATAAATAAAAAATGAGAAGCAAAGAAGTGGAAGTTTCTGAATATATTGAGTACATTAAGGATATTAAAGAGCAGCGACCTATTAAAAATAATAAGATAATTTAACGATAAGGGTGATAATATTTATTCTCAGCAGTGTCCAGGTTAAAGGGTCACTTTAAAGAGATTCCATTAGTAAGACTTACATTTATTTCTAGAATGATTTAATGGATTGCAAGTATTGGTGCAAGACATGCAAGAAGTCTTATACTAACTTATTTGAAGTTAAGAAACACACTTATAAGCACCAACATGGTAATCTCTTGACTTAATATAAAGAGATTAGTAAAAGAAAATAAATGCTCTTAAGCCTTAAAGTTCGATCTGAATATATGAATCAATGGGCAGGTAGAACTTTTGTTGCGGGTTTTGGAGCAAGCTATGTGTATTCCTGCATTGAATAATTTTGATATAAATAATTGAGTTGAATGCTATTTACACATTATTGTTGAAAATACAAGGCAAAAGTAATGGGGATTAATAGAGTATGATTATAATGTGAACATTTTTAATAATTTCAATAGGAAATAAGCAGTATCAAAATATATATATTTTATTCTAAAAAAGACTAATAAGAGTTAATTGCATAAATCGGTTAAAATCGACGTAGTTACTCCATGATAATTGGTCTTTTATCAGCATGAGAAGTTGCTTTTGTGATGTTAAAAAAGATAGAGAAACGTAGGTAGTATTTAAATATACTAGCTTATTATAGTTTATTATATTGCTATATTATTTGCTTTAAATAAAAGTTTGGGATAATATAGTTGTTTAAATTAAATATACAAATTTGAATATATGATTCTCTCTAATTATTTCTATTCCAATTAGTGTAAATCAATTCTCCATGTCTAAAGTATTCCTGATCAATGTAAACGTTTTAAGAAGAGGTAAACTAATTGACTATGGATTTAATCAAACTCTAACATATCAATTTATTTTCACTTGGATAGGTAAACTTACGACAGTATGAGCCTATGAATATCAACTTACCTATCAGCAGACTATTGGCTTTGCTATAGCTGCTTTACACTTATTTTAATATTAATAGTGTAAATTCGTAAGTTAAATGGCGAAATGAATTCATCTTCATCCACAAATACCTTATCCCAAATCAAAGTGAAAGCTACACTTTTACTATAAACTACTTCTATAGGAACCACTAGAACTAGGAATGAGTTATTCGAGGGAGTTATAGGGAATTATCTGCATTTTATGATTGAGAGCTAGTATAACTTACAGTAGAGTGAGAATAATAGAAAATAGCTAGATTCTGCTAGTGATCAAAAAATAATAGAGCTTTAACAAAATAAATCTTTAAAATAATAAAAAGATATCTAAATAAAATAATAATGATATTTCTTATTAATTAATATTTTAGTAATGGCTATCAAAAAAACAATTAATACAGTTACTATTTTGATCAAAAGTGTTTATTAACTAATATAAGCGCAAGACTTTTATATGTCATTAATTTAAAGATAAAAAATGCAGCAGAACTAAAAAGAAGCCTGTTTAGCATTTTCTTCCTAACATTAAAACAAGGCTTTCAAGCACTAAAAATGAGGTTTATGATTAATAAATTGATAGGAAAGTTGAAATTTAATTGAGTGTAGATGCATCTATATAACAAAGGCTCAACAAAATTTATTATAAATTCTATTTCAAATTATATGAGTGATTGCTTTATGACAACATGCTAAATAGCACTGCATTCTTCCTCCATGATTTAAATAAAAAATATCATTAAAAATGATTTGTTAAAATGACGATAAATCCTGCAAATAAGATTCAAAAATATTCATATTATTTAAATTTATAAAAAAAAATAACTTCTTAGTGGTAGCATGAGACAGTATAAGTTGCTGTATGAAAGACAGTAAAGTTAAAGACTTTTGAATAAATTTAATGTAGCAATAAATAAATGCAAAAAATATAATCAAATAAATTCAAAGTAAGTTGAGATAATTGTTCCTAAAATAAAATAATAAATGTAAACCTAAATGATATATAGATTTGCTGATATATAGTGAACTTTCAAATGATAATAACAGTAAAATAAAATTTATTTTAATTAATAATAGTTTAAACGCTTATGGGTCAGAAACAGACTATTTTTTATATCTTTAAACTTGACATATAACAAATAAGCGGAACTTAAAGAACGGGAATTAATCGAAACTTAACGGCTGATGATAAGTATACAGAAGGTATAAAAGAATAGTATTTTATGTTAAAGAATCGACAATAATTAAGAAATTAACAACTCAATGACAACATAAAACTATTTTTCTGACAAAACATAAGGTGGATTATTTAATTAATAAAAAAAATAGATGAAATTATTAGCTAACTACTACACTCTTAAAATAGACCAATGCATAGATTATTAAAAAAATAGAATTTATCTTAAGCTTTACCTCAAAATTTTTATTGAAGAAAAGAAAATAAAATATATTACTTCAAGGTTTTTTATTAACAATAAAAAAAAATATTAACTTAATATCATAAGTGCAAATCTCACTCAATAAATAATAAACCATTTTAAAATAAATATTAAAACATATTGATTTTGAGAATTGCCAAAATTATAATTAAAAATGCAAAGAGTTAGGCAATGGAAAGCATAGTTTTAGCAATCTAAAATTCTCTCCTATTCAATATAATATAACTCCTCAAACCTTTCAATCATTAAAGATGTACCTCATATCAGCACTAGCTAGTACTCCATAATGAGATAGGTCTTGTAGTTAAAAAGATATTCAATTTTATTAGTGTTAAGATTCTTTATCTTGGTTAGACCCTGCAAGTTGACTCATGATGATCAAGCAATAATTTGCCTATTTCAGTTAAAGTTTACTTTAATAGAGTTTACCATGCTTATTCAAACCTTAAATCTAGGTAGCTAACCTATTGTAAATTAATATTAAAATTGCCATCGGAAGAAGACTTAAGTTTTGATGCAGACAGGAGAGCGTTCTCAATACATTACCGTTATGAAATAGTAAAATTAGTTACTCTGTTCTATTATTACTCTTATTTTATTATTGAGATTGTTCATTTTACCTTTATTAAGCAATCGTTTATTTCCCTAAATTTTCAAATGAATCGTTTTATTATAATTGTATATGCCATAAAATATATTGGAAAGCAAGTAATATATTTAATTGCATTTTTTAATTTAAATTTTTCATTAAGATATAGTTTATTTTGCTTTATTAAAGGATAAAACTTGATTTATTTTTATAATTATGATACTAAAGCATATTAATGAATAGTCTTAGTCTGACGAAAAAGCAGAAAAAACTCAAAAAACTGAAAAAAGCCATTGACTAAAATCATATCAAACAGATTGAACTTAATGTTTAATCTTAAAGGTGACATTGTTGATTTTTTAGTGAGTTTTCATTTAAGTTGAAATACTATTATTAAAACTACGTTCATGATTAAAGAAATAAAGCTATATAGATTTGAACATTTATTTTTTAAATAAGTAGATTTGATTTACATTAATATTTATTCTCAAGGATTAAGATGTTTACAGATTTTAGTATTTGGGTAATGACCAGGGCACTCCTCAAGAGAATGATGTATTCCCTGCTATGATTCCTAAAGAAATTAAAAGTAAGATGTTAATGATGCCAGCAGAAATAATGATAATTATTAGAAAAATTTAAACATTAATATATAAATAGTAAACTTAGCGCGTTTAAAATGAAGCATAAACGATAGAAAAATACAGAATGATAAAACATTGTTCCAAATCATTTGTTATCAATTCTGTTGTTTTATAAACTTTAGATTAATGAAGATTGTGCAAAGTTTTGATCCCCCTACTGCTTGGTAGAATATTTAGCAGAGTTTTAAATTTAAATAAATTGTATGATAAAGAAATAAGCGGAGCAATTCCTTGTTAATTATTCAATGTATATAGGTTGAATAGCACAAAGAAAGTATTAAAGAAATAGTAAAAATGACATATATAAAACTAGAATAAGCGAGATTTTAGGGATAAAAATATTTGTTCATTCTAGTTTGTAAAAAAGAGCTTAATTATAAGAAGATTTTCTAAATTAATTAAATGAAAAACCTTATAAATAATAATTATATTGTATAAAGTGGCTTTTAATACCATATTTCTATAACTTAATAGCAAAAGGAATACATTTGATTTGGGAAATTAAATTAAAGTTAATAATTAAATGAATATAATTCGTGACAGTTAACTTTCTGGAAATCTAGACAAGATGGTACTTGTTCGATAAAGAATTTAAAATCAGCTGGATTTTAAAAATGGCGGTACCCCTCCATTGCATTCCTGGAATGAGATAACTCGACTTTAATTTTGACATTAAAATCAACTAAACAAATCAAAAAAACAATATATTTGATTTATCTCGCTTCAGGAATGCGAAAAAGTGGCACCGCCAATAGTAAAGTCCATCTATTTTTTTATTCTTTATCGAACAAGTACCATATTGTCTAGGTTTCCAGAAAGTTAACTGACACGAATTTAATTATTAATATATATAATTCTAATTTAATTTCCCAAATCAAATGTATTCCTACAATATTAGAAGATAAATTAAAAAAGTATTATTTCTCAATATAAATCTGAATATTTAGAATACAATATTGGAAGGTGACTAAGTATTTAACACATTTTCAATTAAAAATAAAATATAAAAGCAAATATTTTTTTATAAAGAAATTATTGGTGTAATAGAAGGCGGGGGGGTAATAGAAACAGAAAAGTAGCTCACTAATATGAGAAGAAAATACTCAATGTCGACTGAGAACAAAAACCAACATGAAGGAGTTAAGTTAAATACAAACATAGGAAATTTATTTAGAAAATTTAGAATTAATCACCAAATAAATTATTGTCAATAATAACAACAGCTGACAGTTTAAGCTATATTAATCAGTAAGAGAAGCTAAATTATGGATGATAAAAAATGTGAAAATTTCGGATAAGTGGAAGAAGAAGAAAGGGGATGAAAATATTAACAGCAAGAGGCAGATCGACACAAAGACAATTGAATTTAATATTTGCAAAAAATCTAAAAAATCTGAACTCAAAACTAAAACAAGATAAGCTTATAAGGAAAAATGAAAAAAAAAAGACCCTTGACTACAAATGACTGATTGATATCATTCTTTAAAGGATAGCTTGTTTAAACAACAAGAGCATAACCTAGAATTAATTAGCAAGAATTGGATGAGTAATGGTGACATTGAGATAAGTTTCTAATTGATCAATACTTGCCATGGGAGGTTTCCAATTCATAAAATAACAGCGAAACTCTCCTTATTTGAAAGATGAGATTAGAGAACTCCAAAATTTAATGATGTGCAAAATTATATTTAAAAGCAGAAAAGCTAGAAACAGATAGTTATGATAATATATGATTTAACTATTATATCAAAGAACTATATAAAAGATTTCTTAAAGAAGTCTCGAAGAATCCATGCTTGTTAGAAGGGTTTCCATTCTAACAAGAATTTTCGACGAAGTCTTCTCTATTGTGGAGACAGTTAGTTGAGAAGCAAGTCAATTGAAATTACTTACGATAACAAATCCAAATAAAACTAAGAATAGGATTAAGAAAATTACATGAAACTATCAGATAATGAAAGAATAATTAGAAGTACAGACAAAAAAAACCATACAGGAAGATTTTAATTAAGGAAAAAAGAGAATTAAAATAGATGAATTTGTAAAAATTAAAAATATTTAGAATAAATTAGGAAAGTAGTACAAAGAAAAGAACTTGACAATCAAGGAACTTGCATAATCAACCACCTGAATGGGCAATAAAGAATAACTTAACAAAATCATTTAAATATTTGAGAAGACAAGGATCCAATGAAAAGAAGCAATGAGAGTTGGATCAATTTTTAGATAAAATATAAATATCTTTCTATTGATTAAATTATCAACAAAAGTCAGAAGTATTCTTTAGTAATTAAGGTAATCATGAGAAAGATGAAAGAATAGAAATTAATGCATAAACTAAGTGGTTGACTTCTTCAAGAATCAAAGAACGAACTATAACTTAAATCAAGAGATTGGCAAAAGAGTAATATTGTTGATAGAATAAAATGAAAGCGGCAAATTTTGCTTTATCTCATGTACAAAATTGCGTTAGCAAAACCAAGTTCTACAAAGCCAATTATCCCAATCGAATTAATGAAAAATACTGCTGAATCCGGGAAATTAAAAAAAAAAAGATAACCAGAAAACAGCTTAGTGGCTAAATGAGACTTAAACATCAAAATACAAAAAAGAAGAAAGTCTAATTTTATAAAGCAAATATCTAAAAGATTAGAATGGGAAAAAATATAAGACCAAGAGTAAATAATTATCATTAAAAAGCAAAGTTATAATTAAAAATTAGAGAGTTAGGAGTAATAATTTCTCACAAAGATCTACTAAATAGTCTCAAGGAGAATGATTATTATAATAATTATCAAGAAGAAAAAGTAATCAAAAGAGGCCCACAACTAGCAGAGCTTCAGAAAGCTAAGTACTCAATCTTGAAAGCTAAACTATTCTCTATCTTATGGAATAGGTTAGTTAGTCAAAAAACTCTGAAATAGCCAAACACATAAAACTACTTTAGAGAATAAATAGAATAACTCATAAAGTTTACTAAAAGTAATAGCTGAGGGAGTTAAACTTTTCCAATGATATTTAATATATTCTTGTATTAAACCCTTAATTCATTTTATATTAATACCCTTAATTAAGAAGAATATAAAAGATATACTCAGCTGTACAAGAAAGTAATTGATTGTTTCAAAAAAGTCTAAAAATATAATAATTAAGAATAAAATATAATAAACAATATTTATGAGAGATACCAAAAGGTTTGAGAAAAAATTCAAACTTGATAAGTGATTATTTGCACAGAACGAAGTATCAAAGATAAAATAATTGCTTGAACATTTATGATCTATAGAAAAATATATATATTAAATAAAATGAAAAGGAATTATAAATGACTGACAAGCTCCAACAACAGCATGTAATACGATTATGATGGCATAGAACATATTACTAATTATATACAAATACAATCCATCAGTTGCAGTACAATTTATCATGATGCAAGATAAATATAGAAAGGAGTTACAGTTTAAAAAAATCGAATTTAGAACAGTAAGAGACATTCCTCATATTGTTATAAGGAATGTCCTAAAACTAAAAGAAACCAACACCACGCAATTATTTTAGATTTAGTTCAGATGCTAGGATCACTCTAAGCAGATAATTTAACGTAAATAAATAAGAAATAAAATTAAATCTACAAAAAAAAGCCCAGATTTTTTAAACTCACTTAATGGACTTGAAGATGGCACTTAGTTAGAGGAAAATAATAATTACTTACTGAATGAAGAACGTTTGCACATTCACAAAGTCTTTGTTTAAACCAACCACCTAAAAAATTGAACCTAATAAACTCAGCAGAAGACCCAAAATATTCAAAACTAATATGGTAAAATATACTAGTTTACTTGATCAACCACTAACAAAATTGAATAGCTTATTTTAGACTAATTAAGATGATTTAAAAATGTAAAAATCAGAGAATCATAATATATTAATTAATTGAAGATATTAGTGTCATTATAGAAGATTAATCCAATAAAAGAATTAAATCCATCAAGAGTGAAGAAAATAATTATCCGGCAGAAGAAGACCAGAAAGATAAAAATTTCTTAATAAAAAATAGATTTCTAGAAGAAGTTGCAAGAAGATTGATTCAATTACAAAAACAAAAGCAAAGATCACGACGCTTTGATTATAAAAGAGAGAAAAAGTAGAAAATACAGCTCTACAAACAGTTGAGAATCCATAGCAGGATGAAGTAGGCTATTTTTATGCAAATCATCAGATCAGCAACATGAGAAGAGAAGTTTATAGAAGACTTGAATAGGATTTTTTTAATGAAATACAACTAAAAGAAAGAAAATAGTTACAATACAATGAAGTTGATCAAAATGTTAAAAATAAAGATCATCTCATAATCAGGAATAAGAAAGCAGGAAACTTCAATCGTTTAACATTCAAAGGTTTAAATAATTAATAAATAATTTAACCTTTAAGTTGGTAACAAACAAAACTAATATAAAAAAATTTAAATGCTAAAGCATTTAACTATATTTATATTTATTGTAAGAGCAGTTAATAGTAAATATAACGTTGCTCTCAAGATCAATGATAAATTAGAAAATATGTTTAAAGTTTTTAAAAAATCTCATTAACAAAAAAATATTAAATTAAAGAAAAATTATTGCAAAATAAAAGAAGGGATAGTCTAGCACACATAAAATGAAAATATTTTTATTTATATCTTTGACTTATTTTAATCGTGTGTTTGATTATCCATATATTTAAGAATTTTATATAATATGATAAATTAAAGCTTTAAAGAGAATTGTAAGAATTCACAATAATTTAAAGTTAATGATTAAGAATCTTGCAACTATTATTTTCGAAAGTAGGTTTTAACCTCTTATTTTATTTTTCGGTAAAATTTAGGGTTTGGCAAAAAAAATATATATGTTTATCTCAAAATCCAAAAACCAAATCCCATATTTTTATCATTAAAGAAACCAAAACAAAATTAAAATTTCTATAGTCTTTACAGCCCTTTCACAACTAAAAATGGAGTTCACTTCAAAATCTCTTTAGGGATACCACATAAAATATAATTTTGAAGTCATGAGATAGACCTATAAGGACTAACAAACTGCCTGTTGTGTTGAAAATCTATTGCTATTTTGGTGATTTTGCAGGAAATATTATCGATGTCTATTTTCTATCTTTAATTGGTGTAATTCTGCCTTTTAAGTTGTTTCTTGAGCATTTGGCTGTAGATCTCTCAGCTATAAGGAATGATTAAGATTTTTATTTTATTCAGATACTGTCATGCTATTTCAATTTATAATTGCTTCCAAAAATTTATAAAAATTATTGTATATTTTTTCAGTATTGCACTTTAATTAATTTTAGATTAGAGGCGAACACCAAAAATTAATTGCTATAAATAAATCTTCTCTAATATAATCTTCATTTATTTGAGATTTTTGCTATGAAGATAGAATTGACAAGGAAAGTTTATGAAAATATACAAATCTACATAATGATATCTTTGACTATAAAGACTATGACTAAGCAAAAATTATTCGAAAGACCAAGAAATCTATATTTATAATAATTCATTAAATTTTTCTACAATCTTAGTGTTTGATTTGATTTTTAACTTGAAAAATTGGAAACATTAGCAACTAGATTTTTGTTTGTTTTGCTTTTTTATATGAACTTGAATTTAAATTACCCATAATATCAACGATATTCTTTAAACTTACAATATGCTGACTGAAGCCTGATGATGATGATTATCGAGTTAAACTCAAAATTAATTATTTATCAATTCACTGTTTACTAAAATCAAACCATCAATTTTAGTAGTGAAGTAGACGTATCTGAAGTAAGTTGACGTGGCAAGTCTTTAACTAGAAAAACCCCAAAAACCACCTCGCCCCCCATTCCACTTCTCCCTGTGCCGAGATGCATACGAGACAAAAGCCTAGCTTTTGACTTGGAGTGTCTCCCGCAGAGCTCGCAGAGATTTGCTTCCTGTAAACAATTAAAGGGAAGTCTGGAGAAAACTCTTACCAGGATCCACCGCTGCTGAGATAGTAGTCTCTGTCCTTTCGCTGTGGTAGCCTCATTAACCCGACCTGGTGTGGGAGGAAAATCATTATCGTTGGCTTCTATGGTTCTCATCGTCTCACTTTTGAAGGTTGAGCACCACCTTCATCTGCTCCCTATTACCTAGGAAGCTGAACTCACGCCAGAAAGCTCATCTAATGCAGGGAAATCCTTAGCGTTCAGACAACTCGAGGAGTTTAGGATCTGACAGATTGAACCCCGCCGACTGGTTTCTAATAGATGAACCCAGCAACCCCCTGCCTACCCTCAGCAGGCCTTAGTGTAGTAGAAAGTTTCCAGCCTCGGACCCCTGTGGGTCACCCTATCATTATAACTTTCTAATTTAATAATTATAGGTTTATTAAATATGATAATATCTTTAATAATTGAATTTAATTTGCTATAAATATGAGAAAGGAGTTATTGTGTTTGATTAATAACTTGTGAGTCATCCTCTAAATATTAATGATTTTTAAAAGGAGCTGGAGAGAGTTTCAGTCTTAAATTTTTAAAGTTGAAAAGAAGTCAATGATTTAACCAGTGTCTGCTTGTTGAGAGTAAGTCTTATTATTTCTCAAATAAACTTAAAATGTTTTGAAATTGATATGATTATATATTATGTTTTCAAAATGAAGGATCTTTTTCATTTGATAAGTAAGGAGCGAATCCCCACGTTTCTAAGTTTACGTTAGATAAAGTAGTTAGAGAGAAGAGAGATTATCAATATACTCTGCCTAATATTTTAGATAGGGAGTAAATATGTTTGCGAAAGTATGTTTATTGTTACGATCTTGGTGGGAATTTCTGGAATGTTCGTTTTTAATATAATAGTAATTATTATTATTTCATTATGATGAATGATTGATTGAAATTAAACAAAATTATTTGCAGAGTGACATTGCCAATTTTGATAATAAAAATAACAAAGAATTATGTTCTTTTTAATAATGATAGAGAGAACCTTCAATTAATATTTTGACACTATATAATATTTAAATAATTATCTATCTTTTCTTTCATATGGCAAGAACGGATTAAATTAGCTTATGCATTTCAAGTAAATATTCAGTTCTTTAATTTAGATCAAATTTTCATTTTCTTAATTTAAATCATTATATTTTTTGAGGATAAACTTGAATCACACTATTTATAACTTAGAGCATAAATTCTCATTCATTCTCGATATAACAATTGTTCAATAAATATTTATAATTTAAAGCAGCAATACTCATCAATTTAATTTGAACTTTAAAAGCTCTGTTTTAACATCCTCATTGATCTCATTTATGTGGGTTTGTGAATTCTAACATCTCAGGTGGGTTGAAATGGAATGATGAGCAAGAAACTTCTTCATGAGTTTATTGCTATCATGACTTGCACGACTCGAATTGTCTCGTCAATTAATTTAGATACGCCACTGCTATAATTGCAAATTTTATATTATTAAATTAATTGAGATTACTGATTAATTGCTTTACTTTAATTTAATTTACAAATACAATTAAAATTATAATATTTAAAAATATTGATATTCTATTTTGGAATCCAAAAATTATTAAATTATTGATTTATTCTTTTCAAATTACCCAAGAAATTATAAACACAATTTATTTTTAAAAAGAAGTTTATAATTTTGTAATGAAGGACATTTAATTATATATTTTTGAGAATTGCCCCTATCAGTAAGTTAAAATAAGTGACAACGAAATAGCCATAAAATAAAAGGTTGAAAGAGAATTTTTTTAAAAGACAAGCGTCTTGAATGTGGTGATTAAAATATTTTGAAAGTCTGATGAAAAATATATTGATTAAAAGAATTATAATTTTAAAAATTAATGATACTTGTTCTAACCGAGATACCCCTCCCCCCACACCCCTCCCACCCATAAATTTATCCTATTAAATCTTAAATTATTAATCCTCGAGGTCTGAATCTACTTCATTATTGACATTTATGGTAATAAAATATTAATATTATAATAATTAGTTGATAAATTTAATTTTTTACAAGCATCTTTATAAATTTTTTTATGATTTTATTGATAAGATTTTATAAAAAAAATATTTTCAAAAATTTAAATATACTGGTCGTGATCACTGCTCTTTTTTTGTTGAAGTCATTTGACAATAAATACTGAAATCATGCATTTTCAAGTCTTTAAACTCGACATGGTTCAAAATATAAGCAAGATCAATATTTTACTTTTAAATAATTATAATCTTTTTGGAGGTGGAGAGGGGAGTGGGGAGGGTGGGAAGGAGTATCTCCGTTAGAATAGATACTTATTCATTTGGATAAATAGTCATGAAAGAGATTAATTTTTAAATATATAGTCTGGAATATAATATTTGTTTTGAAGGAATTAAATGATGTAGAAAATCCTTAAATTTGCTAAAATTAATGAGTTCATAATCTTTTCTTTAGATTAAAGCATTGAAAGGAGATATATAAGTTAATGATGATTTGATAGGTTATTCATATGTTAACAATATTGTTGCAAAGTACGCTGTAAGCGTTTACCAATTATGATACTCTTATTAAATCTATAAATCTTTTTGACTAAACAAGAACTTATGATGTTCATAAATGTTTAAAATAAAAAAAAGAACTTATCTTAGAATTAAAACCTAAACATTTTCGAATGCTTTTAATAATCATAAATTCTTAAAATTTTAAATTTAACTTTGGAGGTAAATTTAAAAATTAATGAAAAAAAGTTTAATTTAAGAATATTTAAAAAACTTTATAAAAGTTAAAGTAAATTAATTGGAATCTCAATCTAAAAGAAACATGAATTCTTTGACAAAATTTGTTTTTAATATAGAATAATTTTACCGATACTTTTTATATTTTTTTAGGCCTCTTTTACTATGTGCTATTGACTTTAATTATTTCAATCTAAATTATACATTTTATTTGAAAAATTGAAATCTACTTTTGCAATACACTAAAAACAGCATAGATAACTGAATAACTACTCTAATTAATATCATTTATTTATAGCTTTCATCACTGAGATGATGAGATTTAAATTGTTTATAAAATAAATAAAATTGGGTTACAAGATTTGAATTTATTAAAATGATGAAATAAATAAAATTTGTATTATAATTTTGCTAATCCATTAAACTCTATAATTTAATATATCAATTACATACTCTTAAAAATGTAACAAATTAAAAGTTAATTTAATTATCATAAAAAATTAATTTTTTATGTTTTATAAACTTCATTTGTTACTTATACGGAAGCTAAAATATTAATATAAAAGTACTTGAATAATTTATTCTATCATTTTTCTTAATTAAAATCAACTTTAGAATAAAATTGACTCTGTTGAGAATCTCTAGGAAACCCAAGTAAACTGGTTATGATTCAAATTTTCTATTTAATTTTCTTTTTTTATGTCGCTGATTGTCATCTTAATCATCTCTCTAAATTTGTTTCATTTGCAATTTTTGCGGACTCCTCAATCTCATAAACTATTTTCCTCCTAAAAAATTGGCCAGTTTCAAAGCTATTAATGATTTATTAGAACTGTTAGTTTTCATCAAAATCTGGTTGTACAAAATCATTTTTAAACCTTAAGATTCATTTTATATTTTATCATCCAGCATAAAAATTAGCAATAATTATATAGGCAAAAAATTATAAAAAATACTCTGCTGATTATTATTCTTAATTTTTTTATAAATTTAGAGAATTAAAATTATAAATTAATCAATAATAACAGCATAACTAAAAATAAATGAATCTATCATCATCATCGTTATAACGAATGTCAACTGCATTTCTCATCTTGCTTTATTTGTTATCTCTCTTAGTTATCTTACTAAGCTTGCAACATTTTCTCTGCCATTCTTGTGAGTACTGAACCTTGCTAAAATAAGCATCTTCTGTCAAGACATTTTAAAATAAATCACTTTTATTTAATAGATTTTAATGACTATTGAAATGAAATAAATTGCTTTTTGTATTCTATTATGAAACGTCTGTATTAATGATTGGCTTGGCAAAAGAAACCAAACTTATTTTCTCCTCATTCAAACTTTATTTCTTCAAAATATTTACTGCGAATGCAACATTCTCCTTTCTTATTGCATTTTTGGAATCTATATCCAGATCTTGAGTCCTGATAGATTAGTTTCCAAAAGCAGACATATTCAATTAATTTTTATAATAATTTCATTCGGTGATTCATTGTTTTAAATCATTAAACCCCATAATGAGTTTGAGGTGGATCTTGGTTAAATATGCAACTCTGAAATAGTCATTTTTACTTTTGATTAAGCTGAGCTATATAAATTTATACAAGTGATATTACTATAATAAGAATAAAGTCTTTTTATTAAACTCAGGAAGCAGCTGTCCTGTATATTTAATATTGAGCTTTTTATGTTTAGTTTATTAGTAAAGAATTTGAATGCATCATTAGTCTAATTGATATGATTCTTCCTTGAAGTTATCAATATAAAACAGTAGCCTTAGTTCTGATAAAATCCCAAAGGTAAAGTTTTAGGTTAGATTAGTAATATTAATAATAATAATATCAATGATTAGAATAAATTTACAAAGGAATAATTCTATCCTTAGAAGGCATGGCCAGTTTTATTTGTTGACATGAAAACTGCTTGGAAGATGCTTATGGAAGAGGAGCAGGGAGAGTCATTCATTCATGCAACCCTGGCTTGGAAGTAAATGGGCTATTAGCTACACATTATGCAAAGATGGTTATAATTGGGGAGGAAACAGTTTTCTCTTTGCTATGCTTCGTCCTTCAGGATTTACTAAGATTAAAAAGTAGATTTATCAAAATATGTATTCAGCAACTTCTAGTAGAAATAAACATCACTATTAATAATTAGGCATTATAAATAGTAAAATGGAGTAATTGAATTAAACCTTACAATTATTAGACAATTTTGTCAAATATATTTTAATCTATAGATTATGATAATACTAATTAGCAAGATTTTTTAAGACATTATTATAAAAATTAGTATAAATAATTAAATAATTATGATCATTATACTAAAAAATTAATAGTCATGAGTTTAATATCAGTATATATAAAAAATTATAGTTAATTTTGATAAATTTCTGTAATTTTTTTGTTTTCGATAAAAAAATTCTAAATTTTATATATGAATAAGGAATAAAAAATATCTTTTTAAATACTATTTTTTATATCAATCAGAATAGTTTAAATGCTAATAAACAAGCTATTTATTTTGAAATAATAAATAAGTATGCATTTAAATATAGTTATTTAGAATTTAAAATGAATAGTTCGTTTTGAACACGAATAAGACTCTTACAAAATTAGGCATTATTTGTGGAATAAGTATTGATAAAATACATAAAAATAGGAAATTGTAGATCTTTTCAAATAAAGTGAAATAAACTCCTTATACAACTGCCATTCTATACTTTTAATTTGTATTAACTATTTTTAAAAATTGATTTTATTAAACTGTTTATTGGTACATTGGTTCACAAATTCTACTGTAAATTACCCTATAAAAAATTTAAAATAAAGAATAGTCCATTTTAAAATGGTACATTGGCTCACCAATAAAGGGATGTACCAATATGTAATTCACCAATGTACCGATGTAAAATTTAAAGTAATCAAGTTTTTAATTTCAACCAAAAAATCATATTGTACAGGAGATTCGAAGATATGTAAATAAAAGGGGTAATTATATAACTTAATGATCAAACAAATTATATATAGTATATACAGATCTCAATGAGAATCATCTTCATCGTCTTTATTGTTAATGGTAAAACCCTCATTTGTTTCTCCTGATTCTCCTGGAATATCTCCGTCGCTCAATAGACGTTATTTGAATTATTAGGCTATTTGAATCGTTGTCAATGGGAACGGCTTTCCAAATTCTCTGATGTCCTTTTTAAGTTCTATAAGAGTGATTCTGGTTAGTAAAGCTTCTTTTTTCAATTTATTGCATATTATCGAAAGGCAGACTGTTTGATGTAATGAAAACTTAACACCGTTGGAATTAGGATCCTAGAACTTGCGGTTGATAGAGTATCCCTCTACCTCTAAGAAGCTCTTCATAACAGCGATGTTTTTTTTTGCTGAAAAAATGCCTGTGATTAATTTCATTCATGATTAATATCGAAGGCTTTTTCTCAGTTCTACTCGTGGAAACCTGAAATTGACTAGAAGACTCCAAAAATTTCTCTGTGATAAATATCTTTTCTAGCATTCCGGCGATTGTTGTTTTTCCAGTATCGGGATCACCAAAGAGCCACACTGTGTTCATTTTGTTTTCGCACTTTTGAAAATTACACTGTTAAGAGAATCTAACACATCTTAATACTGGCTGCTCATCTAATATTCATTGATCTAATTCAATATTTGATTATTGTTTCAAGCCTTCTCCAAAAAGCTTTATAGCTACTCTATTGTACTAAAATGCACCACCAAACTTTTCCTTACTTACTTACAGTACTTCAGATGAGTTTTAATATGCTGACTGTGGTTTACGATATCAATTAGTTTGCCTACATTTCTAAGACTGTCTTCATATAGATCCTTCACTTCATGATTATTGTCAATTGTGCTCCCGCTGATCACCAACTTTTCCTTTGTGAAGCGTTATATTTTGTGTTCCTCTAAGTGAAACATCTTCTAAGATTATACCTTTCTCGCAATTAAATCATTGAAATTTGCTTAATCTCCATGAATAAACTCGAGAGTTCTAAAACTCCTTAGCATATGTCTGCCCTGTACACTGCTTATGCTCTTTGCTCCAAGCTTGAGATCTTCCATCACCTTCCTACATTTATATCTATCCGACGTGAAAGATGCTTTACTAAGTCCTGGCTGCTCTTGCTTAACATGAATGCTCAAGTACTCTACACCGTTTTTAGTATCACGGAAATTTAGCACATGGCTCAAGCGCGAATTTACTGATAAGACATTGTTTTCAATTCTATTGGAGAGTTTTTCTTGAACACTGACTGCAATTGAGAACAAAAGGAAATCTCTGATATTGTACTGAACTTCAATTTAGGTATTCATTATAAAATATTTTATCATACCTAAATATTTTGCGAAAATGTATAAGCTTGGCATCCTCTCTTTTAAACAATTGACTCATTTAATTAGTTTTAATTATTTATAAATAAATTTCTGAACTCCTGTACAATATAATTTTTTTTGGTTGAAATTAAAAACTTGATTACTTTAAATTTTACATCGGTACATTGGTGAATTACATATTGGTACATCCCTTTATTGGTGAGCCAATGTACCATTTTAAAATGGACTATTCTTTATTTTAAATTTTTTATAGGGTAATTTACAGTAGAATTTGTGAACCAATGTACCAATAAACAGTTTAATAAAATCAATTTTTAAAAATAGTTAATACAAATTAAAAGTATAGAATGGCAGTTGTATAAGGAGTTTATTTCACTTTATTTGAAAAGATCTACAATTTCCTATTTTTATGTATTTTATCAATATAAACTTTATTTACTTCTTTTGTTACACTTTTTATCACCCAAACATTTCTAATCTTTATATAAATGACAAACCTGATTATAGTTCTATTAACAATAATATAATTTGAACATTTATTTCTACAATCCACTTATTCAAATATAATGGTGTAGCTATCATTACAATAGAGTGACTGGCTATACATAGAAGTCAACTTGCGATAATGACAAGAAGGACGCTGATTGTTAAGAATAAGAATTTCCTTGGTACACCAATAGCAGTGAGAGTTTCCATAACATAGCTTGTTATGTACGCTCCCCAGACTCAAAACCCTATAAACACTTATAGGTTGATTGATTTTGTGAATGATAAAAGTATATTATTTAATGCATACTTTATTAGGTTTAATGCCTAAATATTTGTAATTTAAGTGAGTGTATCCGAGGTTTGGTGTCATATTAAGACAGTTAGTTTATAAATTTCATGTTTAGGCTGCGTTATGTATGTTATGAATATGTTATCAACTCAAGACTATTCTAAATTTCTCTTATATAGCAAGGCTGGTCCATAATCTCATGCTATTATTAAGTCTCACTACTCGATAGCCTTGAATTTTAAAAATACCATCATTCTTATAAGATTTAGAAATTTTTTAATATTTTTGTGGCTTCACATTGAATATCTATTTAAAGAAAAGATTTTAAAATACTTGGCTCATATCTCTCTGGCCTAGAGAGCTCTGATATTTCATTGCCCATTTCCTGAGCTTCACATCTCTGCTTAATCCATAGCAAACATATATAAAAAGAATGGAATATCTTACAAGACAACCAATTGCATAGGGTATTGATTGACTTTAATGTTCCATTTATAAACTATTTTAAATTTAATATTCGATTAAATACAGAGGGCATAAAAGCATAATATTAAGTACCTACACGCTAATGAAGCTGAATTTACATTCAATACCTTTATATCAAGGTCTTGGTACAAGAGGTATAGTAATATAGAAGTTTATGACTAAAAAGTTAAGGTGTAAACTCATGCTATTCTTGGTGGAATAAGTGAAGATAGTGGCCTCGAGACTTTTGTTATTCACCCTCGTTCTATAAAGACTGAATAATATATTAAGTTCTTGCAATAACTCAGAGATAAGTACGCTGACTAAGAGATTATTCTATTCGTTGATAACTTGTCAGTTCATAAAACTAAAGACTCAAGGAAGGAATATGAAAGGCTAAATATAACACCTGTATTTAATTGGTAAAATTTTTTAAAAAATAGGTGACTTTATTAATTAATATAGTGAGGATAAGTTATGCAATTTTAAATTATATATTCAAGAACATTTGAATAAAATTTAAAATAAAAATGAGGATATTATAAAAATGTATGATATTTGTTAAGTTTTCTTAACTTTTTAAAATATTAGATTTTACTAAATAATAAAACTTAGAAAATCATCAAAATCTTGATTAGTTATTTACAATTTTTCATTAATAATCATAATCTTATTCTGAGTAAGCTTTAGTACTTTTTGCATAAAAGTTTGAATATATTGAATGTATTTTATTTTAATTTATTAGATTTTGATTACTATTATACTAATACCTTCTTGTATTTTAAGTATCTATCATTAAAAAAGTATAAAATATATTAAAATAAGTTTAATAAATTTAAAGTTAAAAAGTTGGGACAATTAAGTTTAAGTTTAATAACATTTACTCAAATACAAGAATGTAAATACATTAATTAAAAAAAAAAAGATTATAATATTGCCTAATTTAGAAAAAAATAATTAATAAACTAACTTTATAATAAAATGTAAGGCAAAAGACAAAAGCTCGACAACATTTTTCGATTGCCTTACATTAGAAATATGTAATGAATAAATAATGCAAAATTTATTTAAATACTATAAATGATCAAATTAAATCACTTTATTAATTCTAACAATCGCCTGAATATCTTAATTTTTTACCAAATATTCCCTAAAGTCCTTAGTTAATGGAATTGAATTTTAGTTGGGTTATTGAAAACCCACTACAAAAACAACTTCTAAATCTATCACTTGATGCACAATTTGAATATAGATACAGTCAATTTTATTTAAAGCGCAGCTAAAAGAGTCAGCAATGATAAACCTAAAGTATACACAAGAGAAGGGAGTTTTTGTGAATATAAATAAGTTTTAGACTCAATCGAATGAATATTTTGACGTATTAAATTATCCCGTAAATGGATTTGACTATTATATCTTTTGTTCCTCATTAGGCTTGACCATGTTTCTTCTCTTAATGCAGCTCCTGCCTGCTCTATATTCATTTCATCTGACTTTCATAAATTTTTGAAGAGTCTCTTACTTATTTCATGCTTTACTTAACATTTTCTCTCTCTGTTAAATTTGCTTCGCTCTTCCAATAAGTATATTACAGTACCAGGTTTTCCTATAAGTTAGACGACTAAGCTTACTTGAGATGAAAGGATGCTATTAAAGTTCCAACAGCCAGATGTTTCTCATTTTAATACCTTGCTTCTTTTTTCAAAATAGATGCTTAATAGTTTCTTGTGACTTTCTTAAATCACTTTATTTAAGTAATCAGGGTTCAGAGTTTCAAGAACGGCAAAAAGAAGTTTCTCTTTGGCAACTTATAAAACTCCTTAGAGTGTTGTAGCTTTGATTGAAGGTAGAGAGCAACATCTGGTTTACTCATAGCATCATCATAGGGATTTGTTACTGATATATCAGGGTAGTTAGGTGTCTCTATCATCTTAATTTCATATTCTAAAAGCTTTTTTTTCTTTGCTCTAAGGCTTTTAAGAATGAGATTTTCATTCCTTATAAGTCGGCAAGAATTAATCAACTATCATTAACATATAAATCTTAGTTAAGAATTTACCTTGCTATACCAAATATTTATAGAGGTCCTCATTACTTCTCAATTTCCTATTAAATCTTGAGATTAAATTCTCTTCATATCATCATTCATAGACTCCAACTTGCTTCCTCTATGAGGTCAACCTAAATCAGATAAATAGATAAAGATAGAGAAATCTTCTCTCCAATTTTTACAGTTTTCCATTTTCATCAAACTTTCTCTATTCCATTACTCCTAATAATTAATTATGCAGTGATCCTAATTTATTTTAGACTTATTTAGGAGCTTAAACTAATGTTCAAAACCTTATTAGATTGTACATTAAAATAATTAAAATTTTAAATTCCCCTCTTAATATTACGAGAACAAATTTAAAAGACCGCCTAACTTAACAAAAAATATTTAGGTGCAGTTTAATGTATAAAATTGATGAATTAGATTATAGATTATCCCAAAATTTAACAAAACTTAAACTATGTCTTGCACTTAATTCTCATTAAACTTCTCTAAATCTTTGAGAATACGCACTTAATTGTGTAAAAAAATAAAATTAGCTTATATAATTAATCATAGTAATATAATGAGAGACAACTTACTTAGAAAAGCGGCATTGCTTGGCATTAGGCAGAAGAAATTTTCTTTCATGAATCAAAAGAAAATTAAGAATTGCATACTTCTTACTAAAATAAATTGAAATTCTCTTACCAAATTCACACTCTTTGAATAGCGATTCGATTATAAAATAGAAGTTCAGAGTTAAGGTATAATACGAGGAACCAATAAAGAGGAAGAAGAGTAAAAGTAAAAAACTGAACATAATTGAGAAGAGTGTGTGAAGAACTTCACTTATAAAACTGCCTCTAACGTTATATTAAAGAATAGCATTATAATAAACGCATTCTCTATCTTAAGCATGATAAGATAGATAGATATTATTTCTACTCTTACGGCGAAAAGAATAATTATCATAATCATAAAAGAAAAATAAAAGTTCACCTATAAAACCATCACTGCTAAAAGCTTGAAGTCATGGATCCTGAGACTGGTGTGGTATAATTTCAAAAAAGAAAGGCAAGATAGGAACAAAGAGTTGAGAAAGAAAATAAGCTAATTAAGGTAGCGAGATACTTCTCTGCTTCTGATATAGTGGAAATCACCGTAAAGATACAAGCACTGAAGCTTCCAATATAAATAAATGACCTTAAAAAGTGCAAAGAAAGTTATTTTATCCTTTAGGATAATTTTGAAAAAGCCATATCATATAATCAGTTCGTATTGAAGATATATTTTTGAAAAATAAAGTGAAATGTACAATATAAATAGAAAAGCAAATCTATATAAAGGAAAAAAAATTATACAAAATGGAAAAGAATATCCAAAACATCTTTACAAACAAACCACTATTCATCGAATACATCTCCATCTGCATGCCAAAATTTCTACAAGTTGTTTCTTGTGCTCCTTAAGAGAAGTACCATTTCAGATCAGTTAGTATTCTTATCAGCACCATCTCCTAAAATATAAAATAAGTTAGATACATTTTTTTGTAACTTACATTAATTGTTAGTGAACAGGTTCTTCTTCGTCACCATCTTAAGTTCCTATATTTATTAATTAATTATTATTCATTAATTAACATTTTTCTTATTATAAATTATGATTATTCAATTACTTAAAATGCGATGACAAATATCAAATGAAATTCGTAAATGAATACAAAGTACTTATTAAATCAAGAGAGAGACAGAGCAGATTTATATTAAAGATTGATGCTATAATGCTTGCTCTAGATCATCAAGCTTTTCGTCTCCTTCCCTACTAAATTACTTTTAAAAACTTAATTTTAGATTAAAAAATTCCAAATTAGTTACCTCTAATGGTTACAAATGTTTGTAAAGGTATTGAAGTGTGCAAACTTTAGGATATACTCGTAGAAACTTGATGCTGAGAATATTATGATTAATTTTTCATGCCTCGCAGAGCAGCAATAATTGATTTCAATAGATAATAGTGAGTTGAAGCTTCAGGACTTGACAATGTTTATTGTAATCCTGGATTATTTTCAGAAAGAGGGACTGTTAAGACTGTGATAATAAGTGGAATATGTGAGCTTTAGCAGCAATAATTGCTGAATGAGATATGGCAATAAATGATTACCAAAGCTGTAAGAGAGAGAAATATTCAAAGAAGAGAAAAATAATAATTTCAAGACTAGAATAAGTTAAATGTAATATTAGAAATTTAGTTGAGTAAGTAATCATAGCTTAATCAAGAGCTGACCTTACAATAGACAAAATTTAAATTAGATAGGAGTAATAAAGTTTGAAAAAGTTACCTCCTCATGCCAAAATTATGTTAAAGCGAAAAAAAGTAAAATAAAAAACCTCTAATACTAAAAAAACCGCTGAAGAGTTAACGGGTTTATGAAAGATATCTTACTTGCTTGCTTTACTTATCTCTTAGCTTATGTTAAAATTCTATAAGCTACTCTCGCTTAACAGACTGAGGGTGAATACCTTACTTACTAAGCCAAAATCTTCACAAATTACAGCTAAAATTCCATGAGTAACCTTTACTATCTGGTAGTAGATTTCCTTAGAATAATTTTTCTTGCATCGTAAATTACAAATAAAAGGTGTTGAAGGTGAATACAGCTTCACCAGCGTGTAAAATCTTGATGTTTTTGTAAATAGTCTTCATACCTTCAATCATTTATATAGTTTATTATTACTATAAAATGTCACTGTAAAACCAGTAAGATTACTTAAAATTGCCAGCAAATGATTAAATAATAAAAAATTGTATTTTATAATACTTTAGCATCATATACAATAAAAAACTATTATTCTTGAGCAAGTGGAATAAGTGAATATAAATAATATATTAAATATGGCCTAAGTTTTTCATAAAAGATAAATTCAATTTTAAATATACAATTAAACAATCTTCTAATTATTAATTACACCAATAATAAATGTCTATGATTCAATAAATTAAATTTATTGGATGAGATTATTAGGTATAAAATGTATAAATAAAAATGGTAAAATTAACTTAAAAAATGATCAAAATTAATTTAGTAATCTATACAAGCTAACACAAAAAGATTTTTATTCGACTTAGCTCGTAAATTTTATTTTATTAAAATAAATAATTATAATAAATCTATATCTTGATTATTAAAATATATTTAGGGCAATTTTTGAATATTTACTAAATCAATCACTCTCTTCGTCTGTTGACTGTCTTGTAAGTAATGCCATTTAATCTATAATATTGCATATAGTCTAAGGAGGATACTGATTTCAGGAAACTTGTGATGTGACTACACTGCAGCTAATTTTAATAGAATTTTGGCCATTACTTCAAAGTCTTCGAGTCGAAGAGTAGTTAATATGAACCTAAGAGAACTTTTATTTACTTTTAGGATGATTTAAAACCATAATTGAAAGTCTAACAGCTAGCAGACAGTAATCAAAACATAAAACCTCTTAATAAGTTTAAAATTTTTTTATTGATATAGGTTATGTTGGGGATTAGGGTTTTGAATTTTAATCAACCATTTTCCTAATTTCATTGTATTTCATTATTTGTATTAGTAATTCTATGTGATTCAATTTTGTACAATTATGGATTCTTATAAAATATATTTTATCAGTAATTATTTATGAAGTTTTGTGTAATCTTCAATTATCGATATGGTTTGTTTAGTTTTATCAAAATTGTGAAATTCTTCAAGATTTTAAATTCCATATTTGAAGTTGCTTTTTTTATTATTTATCTACTGCCAATATAGTTTTTATATTTTAGTAGGTCCTTCAAATTAAGTTTCAACCTTATAAGAAGTATAATTATTTTTTTAATTTTATATTTAAGTGTTCCTTATATGATTTTGAACTTAATTATTACCTCCATATCAAATTTAAAACATATTTGGAGGTCCTACTAATTAAATTCTTGATAATTTAGGTGACTTTTTAATAGAACATAATGTCAAAATTGTAAATCCATAATTAAAAATTGTTGAAAATTTCAATATCCTTCTCCATAATAAATATTACTTGACTTTTTATATGATATATATATTCGATAGGTGCTTTATCTATAATAAAGTCTGGAAATACTTTATTTTAAGCTTGACATACATTTCTGCTCGTTTTTTTAATTATCTGACAATATGGATCAATAATTATCTTATAATCTCTCGTTTCTCCAATTTTTTGAATATTTTATTTTTAAATTCCAGGTAACTTTCATAGATATGATAAAATAAACTCTGATTACAATTTGCGAACTCAATATTATAGCAATAAGTAAAATTAATTCATTGTAAAACCTAAATTTTTCAAAATAATATTCGCTTAAATGTCAAAAATAAACAATGAAGGAGATATTTATTTCTCAAAAATGAGTGATAAAATTGATCGCTTAATAAAAAGATGAAAACATTGAAAATATTGTTAAAAAAATATTTAATATTTCCTTATAAAGGTCTTAAGCACATATCTAACAATCATTACGCATACAAGAGGAAAGAAATATCCTCTTAAATAATCTATTAATAAATTCAAATCATCATGAAAAAGATTCTTCAAAACACTTAGAAACCCTAATTCCTAACATTACCCTAATCTATCAAAACATATAAAACTCATTAAAGGGTTAGGGGTTTTGTATCTAACAGTAATAGCATTCTTATGTAATAACTTTTCTATAGCTGAATAAATCAGTACTATATTCATATTTGTACCTTACTAAGCTTTAGCAGTAGATCTAAAAAATTATTATCTTTAATAGACAAAAATATCGCTAAATTGTATTTCAAATTTTGCAATTTGACCTAATTTCTTTACCAACCCCCCGTTAAGACCCCCAATTATAACCTAAAAATTAAATCACTAAAACATCTAATTAAGTATATTTGGGTTGCTTTATTCAACTAGTAAGAATTGTATTTGGTGTTTATATTTATCTTTAAAATCCTTCTCAGAGGGGTTGGGTTGTTCAGATGCTAGTGAGATTTTCAAAGGGTTCTTGAATCACTATGCTTGAAGGTTCTAAGGATCCTGATAATTGCCGATTCATCTCGAACACTGCTTTTTGAAGTTAATAAAACTTTTAGTATTAATAAAAATAATATGTCAATTAAAGATCAAGGTAATCATATTTTTAAGTCAGCCTATTTATCAAATTAAAAATATTTAAATTACAAAAAATTTAAAATTAAATATTGAAGTCAATCAAGTCAATCACAAGGTGCAGCAAAGATTTTGCAAAATCAGCAAGCACCCAGTTGCAAGAAAGAAGCCTATAGAGTGTTGAACATCATTTTCGCCCTAGGCCATCAGGGACATTATCTACATCTACGAGATGGTCAACTACACAAGCGACGACCGAGTCAAGCACGCTCAGCTCGCGTATGCCAAAGACCAAACCATGGTTCGAGGCATTTGACATTGAGAAGAAGCCGGCTTAACAACTACCTCTAATGAAATATCTATGATGGTGCGCGCTTATATGAAGCACTTGACGTAGAGAGAAAATCATCTAAGATTGAGTCAGATGAAGAGCATCTTGATCATGGTCGAGTTGCTTAAGAGAATGAGAAAGATACTTTAAATCTAATTGACTCGCTGTATGATTATCAAAAAGAGAGTTTTCAGTATCTAAATTAAATATAAATATAAAAGGTTTATCAAAATCTATATATTATTATTGTTTCTCACGATTCTCTAAAAGGTTTTCTCTAAAGGTTATATTAAGAATAGTGTTATTAGTATTGTTTGCTCTCCGTATTTTAAACATCCATAATACATAAGTTTGCATGGTCATGGTAGAAGTTGCATCACGTTGCAAAATTGTTTTGTAACATTGAATAGCATTATTAAAATATTAAATTGGCACTATATTCTTATGTGGAGACAACTTATTATAAAGTTTCTTATATAAAAAGTCTAAATTTAGTTAAACAAAGTGCATTATTCTCTTTTGAGATAAGATTTTGCTTTTACCACGCACTTTTTAGTCATGTAGATTATTAAGTGACTCCAAAATCTCCTTAGACTAATATTAATTCTTGACGATTAATTTATGTTCACAGTTTGTTCTAAAGATAATTTTAGAAGTTGACTGCTTAATTTAAAATGGGAAAAACTGTGATTATCATAGTAGCTAAAGAATTGAATTATCTTAAAGAATAGGTTTCTTTTAAATAAATTTCAGTTAAAATCAAGCTGCACTTTAGCTCTTTGTAAAATATCAGTTTAACAAAGTAAACAAGAAGAGATTCAGGTTGATTAGGTATTCGAAATTAAAATGGGAGAAAGCTTATTTGTTTAAAAGATTAATAATTGGAGTCTTTTTATTCAAATTTTTTCTAGTTTATTTCTCTAAACATAGTATCCTTACTCTTAATAAATTAAAAAATTAAAGAAACAAAAATTAAATAATAATTATTTAATTGGGAATTTAATTTTAATAAGTAATATCAATTAATTATTATTTTAGAATAAAAGTAAGTAATATATCATAATTTGCTAGTTTTATATATTAAGTATGCTAAAAGAGTAATATAGTTATCATTTTATTAGTCATAAATTTCACATATTACCAGATATGCGGGTATAATTGATTTTGATAAGGATTTAGTTAATAATTTTATTGAATTAAAAGATTTCAATTTAATGGAATAATTAGTCATCCAATTTGATATTCAATAATTTAATATAGTAGATAATTGTATTCTACTGCTATCATCGTACTAAGCGGGTATAAATTTATCTTGAGGAGTTACTGTTACAAAGATAATAATATATAGCACTTTAGCAATAATTCTTTATAAGATTTCTATCAAGAAAAAGCTAACAAGAGTACAGTATACATAGCAAAATATTGCAAAAAAATCGCAAAAGTATGAAATCACTTTATTTCCTTTTATTGAGATACTTTTGAATGAAGATATTTCAGTGAAAATTAAAGAAAGATTTTAATTTTCAACATGAATTATTTATCTACTAAATCTTTAAAATTTAAGGGATTTGGCAATCAATATAGATTTGATTTACACAATGTCAATTTATATTCATTTAATCTTAAAATATAAGAAAGATTAATAGAAATAGCCAATGATCATATTTATGATAGTTAATGAATGATGATGAATAACTTAAGCTAAGGTGAATATGAAAACAAAAAATAAAGATCTCTAGTATTTAATATATAATTATTATTGCTATTGTTATTATTAATATTGAATGAGCGTATATTAGCTAGTTAGTTAGTTCTAGTGATTATGATTTCTGAATATATTTTCAATATCTCTAGAGTCTCCTGATCAATGATGTACCTCGGTTGGAGGAGCGACTTTGGCTTTTTGGACCTATGTGTCCCTAATAGGGTGTCCCTGGGGGTCTTATCCCATGTCATCACATCTCAGGTCCTGACTTGCCTCTTTAAACCCCGACTCAGCCTTAGCGAAGCCTCATCAACGTGGTCCCTGGGGGCGTTCCCTTGTCTAGACCGTTCAACGTGCCAACCACTGAGACCTCTCGTTTTTTTATTTTTTTATATTCGCATTTTTTGGTAAGTGAGGGAGAGTCTTTTTTCCATCTAGTTCTGTATTCATTTTTTCAATTTAAATAGCATCTTGACCATTTTCTGCAATAACAATAGTAATAATAAGTATTCATTTATGATAGTTTATTCTTTTTTTAAATAAATATATAAAATGATTAGAAAACATCTGTCAACTAATAAATTTACAATAATGGAAAATCAAGTTTTTTCTCCTCAAATAGGATTCTAATAGTAAGATTCGATATCTTAATAAAATTGAATGGTAATCAGATATTCTACATCAAAGTACCATTTTATAATTACTTTTTTTACTGTAAGATACCAATAAATGTGGTTTAGATTTGAAGTATATAGTTTAAGCTATTACATTTAGACTTAGACACCTAAATAATATGTTCACACCTTATTATAGCAAAATCAAAATTAGTAGAGTCTTTTAAATAAAATAAATTTCCTGGACCATTTTGTAGCTTTACTCTATTTTTACGTGAGAGAAACTTTAAGAATTTGCTATGATTTTGTAATCTCTAATTCTCAAGACCATCATAGAAACGCACATCAAGATAAAAGTATAATTTAATAAACAGATTATCAGTAAATGTGTACTATTATAAAAATATCATACACTCCAATTGAATACTATACTTATTATCTGGTAGGCAGCCAAAATTGTGATATTTTAATTTATTACATGAAGAATACGAAGCAATGGTCTTCCTATCAACATGAATTTTTAGTAATCACTATATGCTCTTCATTTAGACAACTAGACAAGATTTCTATCAGGTATTAATCTCCAAAATAAATCAGAAAGTACGAAGTTTTCCTAATAATTTGGAAAAACAACAATAAATTGAATGGGATAGATCTCTCATTAATGCAATCCTTAACACCTTCAATCTTTCACACCTTGAAAGAAAGCAAATAAAATATTAAATTTTCATTAATGATAAAAACAACCAGTTAAGGGAAACAATTAAGGGTAAGAGGAGATGGTAACCCTAAATGTAATTTGTTTGATCACTTCTCGGATAAAACAAATCTTATAAGTTATGAAATTTAATCGAAAAGGGCTTCATCATTCGTTATAATTGTGTAGCAGATATGCCACTAATTCGTCAAGTTTGATTTAATTAAAACACTTGAATAAAATCTGATATTGTATTTTGCACTTTACAATAGTCTGATTTATAAAATACAAAATATAAAATTATTAATATTGTAGGAATACATTTAAAATTGGAAAATTAATTTAATCAAAATTTATAATAAATCAAAATCTTGGCAGTTAAAGTTGGCCATTTTAAGCGATCTTGGGCTCGTTAGATAGAGAATTCAAAATTAGCTGGACTTTATTAGTGGCGGTACTATTTTATCTCATTCCTGGAGCGAGATAACTTCACTTTAATGTGGGGGAATAATTTCATTAAATTATTCCCCCACATTAAAGTGAAGTTATCTCGCTCCAGGAATGAGATAAAATAGTACCGCCACTAATAAAGTCCAGCTAATTTTGAATTCTCTATCTAACGAGCCCAAGATCGCTTAAAATGGCCAACTTTAACTGCCAAGATTTTGATTTATTATAAATTTTGATTAAATTAATTTTCCATTTTAAATGTATTCCTACAATAATGTAGAATTTTGGCTAGTTCTGTTGGTGGTTTCATGAGTATTTGCAATTTTAATAATAGATAATGATTCATAATATTATTACGAACTTATTGAATTTTAATTACATATTATGATAACTTTGAATAAGGAATTGCAAATTCTGGTTATTTTTAATACCTTTTTTATCAAATTTATTTCTAAATTAATAAGGCAATTACCTTTAGAAATTGATTGACATTCATTTTTATAAAATAAAACAACTGATGTCATGGAAATAAAGAAGCAGAAATAATTAATTTCAAATATTATTTATAATGTTAAACAATTGGAAGTTGTATTAGGAAAGTTTAGTAAGTTCTCTATTTATATCATTTAAATATCTTTAATATGTATTAAAAATAATAAAATTCTGTCAAGAATATATTTTTTTATTAGAATAAGATTTTTTTTATAATAAATTTCACAATGAAGTATTAATGATTATGAATCTATGTTATATAAAAATGCTCTTAATTGCTAAATTATGTAGTCTTAAGTTTAGATTTAATTGTAACTAATAAAATCAATATGGTAATATATGCGAGAACTTGAAGTCTTTGGAACTAGTTATCACATAAAATTTGTTTCATTCATTTAATTTATTTATATATATGCAAGGTATTTATAGTAATTTTCTAAGTAATTTTAATTGATATTTCAATATAACATTCTTGATTTGTTCAATCAGGCAAATCGATTCAAATTATCGAAAGAGCTGATTAGGATGCTAATCATATGTTTAATCCTATAATTCATTATTCATTACTACTGTCTTTGTCAATGCAAAAGCAATAAATATTTTATTGGCTACATAATCTTATATTGAATTTAATTTGATTGAAGGAGTATTTTGAATAGCCACTTCCATCACGTAGTCTTCCAATAAAATTAACACTTAATGGTGATTCTTCTACTTCATTTATTTCAAAGATTCAATACATGACAAATTTCTGATTTATTACAGTGATTTGAACAATGTTATTTCTAAATTAAATCATTAAGAAATTGAATATAGCATTCTTTAAAAACTATATATAATAAACATTAATTTATTAGTTTCCTAGTCATTTTTCAATCAAGAACAACAATTGAATTTCTTGGCTTTTAAAGTTTCTCTTTGACTTTAAATATAGCAAGAGATCAAGGAAGTTACAAATACGGTTATCTCAGCTGAAAACCTTGTAGTTTATAGTTACTCTAATGAAAAGAAATTAAACTGATCTATTTAGTTTGTCAACTAGTAATTTGTTGGGTAAATGGAATTCAACTATCATTTTCTGTAATTTGTTTGAATTTTTTGGAACTATTTATAATTAATATAAAAATAATAAGCATTTTATGATACTCATTTCGTTTGTGTCTACTCTCTTCAATTGCTCTATTTGGTGATCTCAAACTCAACATATTGTAGAATTGGTTAATATTTTATTCATTATGCTCCTAAGAATGCGATAATAAGTTTATCTTGCATTATGATTATATTTAGTTGCATTTATTGGTTGTGATTATTTGATTTAAAAAAAGCTAAATTAATTAATTAATTAGTGCTTCTTCTACCATGACTCCTTAAAATCACAACTGATATCATTTCACTAATAATTTATTCCTATTATAAATAATATCAAGCGCAGACTCTTTCATTTCATTTATCTACCTAGCTTATTAACCATTTATTTTACATACCTAATTAAGAACAAAAATTATTAATTTTATTGTATTAACTTGTTTATTTTGAGCTAATTATTTGATATTTTTCTATTTTATCCAATCAAAACCCCAAAACCCTTTCAGTAGTTTGATTGAGTTTTTGATTGATAAAAGTAGACTATTAGTGCATACTTTATTAGGGTTTTAATAGGGTTTATGTAGGGGTTTAATGTTTAAATATTAGTATTTTAAGTGAGTATAACAAGCGAGTTTTTAAAATATTTCACACAAACATAAGCTTAGAGTCATGTGGCAGTTCTCTGAATTTTATCTTTCTAAGTTGATGTTTGATTGTTTCTATTGCTTGTTAATTCTCTTAGCTTGGCTTGATAATAGTTGAGTATGCAAGTTCTCTGAGACCTCCATTTATTTTATTTTTATCGAGATATTGTTTGATTCTTTTCTTAGAATCTCTCTCACCCCTGCAGCTATAGTAATCGTTTTTTGGCATGTCGCTCTCTATTATTATTAGTGTTAGAGCCCAGATATCCCATTAAGTGTCTCCATCTCTCCAATCCTCTCTCTCTGGGAAATATCCAGGAGTGCCGTATACATTTCCTTATGCAGAGGCTTGTACTCTTTGAGCTCTGTTGAAGTCTATAATGTAAACTCTAAGAGGCTGAAAGTTCAACATGATATTTTCTGGCTTTAAGTCTCTATGAACATAACCTAGCTTGTGAAGCTCTTCAATCCCCTAACTATCTGCTATACTATCTAGCTAATTTATCTCTGACATCTATTGTCAGATAAGAATTCTCTGTAAGTCATTTCAAGTAAAGGAAGCCTGAAGGCTACAAGATCTTTACCAAGTAAAATAGCATCAAGCTAGATGATATGCCTGCACTCATTTAACTTTGCCTTTTAAAGAGCATAATACTCATCTAGCAAATTCCATTTGGAACTTGTCATCAGCAAGGAAGTAATTGAAAGGATATATCTTATAAGCATATTAGTCATCAGTAATGACTATCTTCTCTTTTTTATCTTCAAGAGTGACGTAGCTTTCTAGGCAAGAATCTAAGTCAATAATTTTTAATATAGGAATCTTCATTGCCTCTATTTTAACCATGATTTTATTGATCTCAGAGACTGGAAAGTTCTTGACTGCTTTCTTCATTTTAACTTACTTCTAGACTTCAACTCTAAGAGACTCCACTGGGTTTTGATCTTCTCTTTTAGAGGAATCTATTCCCTGTAGGTTCATGAATAAAGACAAAACTTTAATTATGCTTTTTTTTAAGTGCACTTTGAGGTCTCTAGTATGAGAATATGGCTTCTCACAGAACTCACAGACATACTTCCCATCTTTCTTTTAATGCTTGAGATATAACCGTGGCATATCGTTGTGTATATCTCTCAAGTGTCTCTTATAAGTTGATTTGTAAGGGAAAACTATATTGCATTCTTTGCATTAATAGTCAACTTTGGCTGGGATTTATTAATGCTCTATGGAGGGATGCTTAACCTCCTCAATTTACACAGCTTCTATGATAACCTCCTACTTAACTTATATTTAAATCTGAAAACTAGACTGGTCAAAGTTGTCATAAGTAGGCTCCTACTGAGTACAAGCTTCTCTGGTCTCTACTTTTCTTGGTTGCTGGAATGATAACTTTTATTGACATGATCCAAGTAAT
>ARYC01001182.1:0-42742 GCA_000711775.1 Oxytricha trifallax | reverse complement strand
CTCCTGCATCTATGTTCATTTCTTCTGGCTTTTAAACATCTTTATAAAGTCTCTTGCTCACTTCATAAATAGTCTATGACTTTCTCTCTCTGTGGACCTTCGCATGCTCTTTCATTAGGAATATACCAGTTCCAGGTTTCCCTACAATGTTATGAATCAAAGCTTACGAGAGAGGAATGGATGCTTCTTAAGCTCAGCGAGCCAGGTCTCGCTTATTAGTATGCCTTGCCTTCTTTTAATCTTCAGGAGAAATAGAGTAGCGTTTTTTGTGAGCTTCTTCAATGATCTCTCTGAGATAACTCTCTCTTAAAGTGCCGAGAACTCCAAAGAAGAAGCTCCTTTCTGGAAGCTTGTTAGAGAGTTGTTTCTTGGTAGGAAGATAAACTACCAACTCTTCATCTTTCATCGCATCCTCGTAGAGATTAGTAACTGAAATCTCTGGGTAGTTTGGTATATTTATCAACTTTATTTCACTGTTTTTTAAGGCTTTCTTCTCATCGCAGAGTATAGCTTTTAAGAATGAAATTTTGGTACCCCATCGTTGGAAGGAATAAACCCACTATAGCATATGATTAAGTATATGTCACATGCTTACCATGCTAAGTGAGGTATCGATAGAGATCTTCCTTGCTTCTAAATCTTGAGATCATTTCTTAAGCTTCAACCCTCTTCATTGCAGTACTTATAGATTCCATACTTGCTCCTTCTCTTGTTATTGAATTTCAAATTTTAATATATAGAGTTCTGGATCCTACTGTTAAAAATCTTAGTATTAAATATGGGCATCTTATAGGAGGTCAACCTGGTAAGGATACGTGGAGAAAGCTGGCAGAAGCTGTAACAAACTTCAGAGATGGAGCTCCATTTTTATCAATTTAGTTTCATTGAATTAGTACTAAATTTGTTTAAATTTGATTAGTACCGGTACTAAATTCGTTTAAATTTAATTGGTACCAATTTAATAGTACCAAAACTTAATTAGTACCGAGTTTTAAACTAATGAGATTTTAATGGAAAAGTTCCAAAATGGTTCAAAACGTAATTGGTACCAGTACCAACCCGATTTTATATTTGGTTTGTACCAAAATCGAAATTATTAAGTATGAAATTAGAAAAATTATATTTATAAACAAACATAAATATGATCTCTAACACCTTAAACTCAACCATAATTGTTGACGTATCAACTCCAATACAGAGTGACTATAACCAGAAAGGCTACTAGAGCTTAATAATAGAAATTTAAATTTGAATTTAAACATGGCGGCTAACTTAAATCGAAAAGCAGTTTCTCTTAGCAGTGGATAATCATAGCTAAACTTTGGCTCCTCCAAGAAACCAGAAGTAATTTATATTGAGAAGGAGGTTGAGCTAAGAGCTCTAGAGTTTGAAGCTGAGGTCTTTAAAATTTAAGTTTAAAGCAAGAAGTAGAGTGCAGAGATGGGAGTTTAAACATAAGAAGTTGAATTGGTTGAGGAAGATAAGGAAAACAGCAACGAATAGAAAAAATTAAAACATTTTAATGTGAAGACTGCTAAAATTTCTTCTCAATTGAGTCTAGCTTGAAGAGGTACATCAAAGAGGTACACTCTGGTAGAGCTAAGATCTACTTTAAGCATGATAAAATAGATGGTAGATATTTAGTGCACAACATGCATGAAGTCTTATACTCACTCAGCCAAAGTAAAGAGGCATATGCAGAAGCATCATTTAAGCGAATTCCTAATTAAAGATGGGGAAACTTAAAAGCTTGTACCTGCTAAAAGAAAAAATAACTCTCTTGAGTCTTAAAGACAGCAAGAGGAAAGTCTCAAGAGGCAGAAGCGTTTTGAATCAATGAATCAGCCAGCAAATGGTACTCTTATAGCATGTCTTTAAGAGAGAGCTATGTATATACCTGCATTGAATGCAGTTTATATTGAAAGCTGTATTGAAAATTACTTGCATTTTGACCTGCCAAACAAGGCTAAGCTTATAGTGGTTGATGAGTATGCTTACAAAGTATATCCATTTAAATATCTCATTAAAAACGAGCAGTATCAAAATGAATTTGCAAACGAATACATAATACTGAGGGAGGCCTAGAAAAGATAATTTAAGAACTTACTTAGACTTGATGGAGTTATTCTTGGGCATGGCTTTGTTGCATTAAGACTGAAAAAGTTTGAAATGACTTTGAGAGAGTATCTCTATCATAATAGATAACCAGATGATTTAAATGAGATACTGTCAGAAATGATTAAGGGTGTTTAAGAGCTTCATGAAATTGGGTATGTACATAGAGATTTGAAGCCTGAAAATGTTATGTTAAATCTCTGTCCATTAGAAATTGTAGTCATTGATTTCAATAGAGCAATAAGATAAGAAATAGTAACTTTGGCTAAGGTCCTTGGCACACCAGGATACTTTCCAATCAGGGAGAAGTGGACTAATGGCACTGTTTAATGGGATGTTTGGGCAGTTGCTGCCATAATCTTAGAGTGCGATATGGAAAGTATGTCTTACTTTGGAACAAAGCACGAAAAATAATCAATAAGTTTGGCTTCTAAACATATATAACAGGAAGATGTCTGCAATGAAATTAAAAGGCTTGTAGAGATGATAATCGTTAGAGCTCCAGCTTATCCAAGATAATCTTTAGAAGATATACATGAGCCATTCCAGAGAGCTAGATTCAAGAGGTACCACAAAGATAAGCAGATAAAATTTGTTTGAATTAAGTACACTAATAATTCTTAAATATTCATTAAATTCACAAAAAACCTGCGTTCTCTACTAACCCCAATAAGACCCCAACTATACCCTACAAATCAAAGCACTTATAAACCTCACTAAGGGGTTTTGGGGTTTTGAATCATATCATTTCGAATTTTCCACGATTATATTACTTGTTTGATTTAATTTAAGTGTGATATATTAAATTACTTATAAAATAAATCTTGAATACGCCATTGATAATTTTTAATGTATAAAGGAAAATTACCTTTAACGCATATAGAAACATTATAACTTCTACAGAGTATAGGCCTCTGTCAACATAATCTCCTAAAAATAGTAATCTATAATTATTGTTTTTCTTTGATTTTATATATAGCATGAAATTTTTAATCCTCTTTAGAAAAAATCTATTGAAAACTGATTTGGACTTACTTGAAATCTTGAACCCCGTTAATTGCAGTAAAAATATTTATTAAATCGTAACAGAGTCCATGTATATCTCCAAATACACATACTGGGTCATTCAACAATATCATATTAGGCTCAACTTCTAATAGCAAAATTTATTAAAAGTCATTGATATTTAATGAGTTTTAAGATATGAGATAACTTAATTAAATCAATGTTTAAATATAATATAGCGTTAATTTTATAGGAATTAAACTAGTCTACAATGCTATTGAATAATCATCCCTTTAAAATAAATCGGCTTAATTTCATTTTAGTGATAATTTATCAACTCTAAAAAAAATAGAAAATTTAAATCATTATAATATTTCACAATCCCTATCTTAATCCATAAAATATTAATGTGGTTTAAAATTCGTATGCAAAAAATCAAATTTAAAAGGAATTTACAAAATAAAAGAAAATTTAAGATTATTTTTGTTGTTATTGATGAATTTACCTAAAAAATGTGGTATTTTTAATTATTTTCATGAAATTACCTTTCCTTATTCTGCCCTAGGCCTTCAAGTGATTTTTTAGCTACTCCCAATCAGACATGCTGTTTATTCTATTTGGAAAGACTAGATTTGAATCCAATGGTCAATTAGGAAAGGAGGCACCTTTTTAATATTTATAAATGTTTTTATAAATTACTTTAGTAATTTTAATAATAGGGGATAAAAAATATCAACAATTAAATTTACTAATTAAAATAACTTATAGTTTTTAAATCAAATTACTCATTTTTTATTCTTTTAATAAGATTATATATATATTCCCCATGTTATCTATCTCTGCAAGGGCCTAGTAATGTTTCCATGTTAATATTTTCATACATTAGTTTATTTCAATTTTTAATTTCTATTTTCTGATTATAATCAATACATTTATTTTATCGCTAATCTATATATGTAGATTATTTTATATTTCCTTAATTGAGTTTGCTTAAGAAATTAATGATTAAATATATTAATAAAAGGGTTATATAAACAAACAGTGAATTTTGAATATTTTAGGAATATATTCGAATTCGGAAAATAAATTAAAATGAATTAATTATTAATTACCTTCAGTTATGTTTTTGGAAAATGTCTCCATACCCAAACAATATTATACCTCCGGATAGCGCAATAAAAAAATGAGACGGTGGATGTTATTGCTATGATGAATTTATATCCTCACTCAAAATATAAAAAACTCATTATAATTTATTTGAGAGTTAGCTCAAATTCAATATATCTCGCTTCCTCGTTGATTCAGAATATTGCCATTAGTAAAGTTCAGTTAAAATTGCGATATCTACCGTAGAATCGATTTAGATTCGAATTTAGAGTCTATTTGAATTTGATAACAGCTATGATTTTAATATTTAATTAATTTAATTTTAATTCATTTTCCAAAATCAAATGTATTCCTACAATAATACTCACTACTATATGAGTGAATCTTTCAAAGGAATAATGTATTTCTTGAGCTTTTAAGAGCCTCCCCCACTTAAAGGATTTCCGTTGCTACTAATATAATTTCCATCATTATTTTCTTTCTACTTATGAATACTCTAGGAGTTATTATCTCCTTTTGGATATTTATTAGTATTTTCCCAATACAGGCTATTCTACCTGACACTCTACCATTGTACACTTTGCTACTACATTTAATTCGATTAATGCGAAGGTGTAAGCAACTCTTTTTCTTAGCTAAGAATTAACTGACTTCTTATGCTTTAATTGATTTTTTCTTCCAGAGCTGCATCTGAATTTTATTCAAATTTTTCTAGGTTGAGTTGTGGATTCTTGGCAAGCAGGTTCAAATTACAGGCTTAGTTTGAGTCATCGTAGTTGTAGTAATTTAAAGCCATGTCTCTATTGCTTGTACTCATGTCTCTGTTTTAAGGGGAGCTGTCTTATTGTTGATTGGACTGGTTCTAAGTGACTCCATTCAATAAACTATTTTAAATGTTATCAGATGATTACACTAAAATGCGTAGAAATGACTAAAAAATGTGTTATTCTTATCTCTTGTTAGACCTTTAGTAGTCTTCATGTTGCTATTAAATCTCCCACTTGTATCCCCTGTTAATGAAGATGATCTTTGCTCTTATTACTTTTTATAATCCAATCAACTATTGTTCAATCTTTAATCATTATTTTCATTAAGAACATTCCTTAACTCTTTATTATTAACAATGCTATTCAGATCGTTAAATTATTGCTATTGAATCAGCTCATTATTCAAGTTTGTAGATAACTTTACATTGTTAAGTTTTAAGCCCATAAGCATAGATTGTTCTTTAATTGAAGTATTTACAGAGTTCATTTATATAAAATTTAAATATTCTGATAAATTGAATCAAAATTTACCAAAAAAATTTTATTTTTGTCATTGTATTCATGTTGAAAGTTGAATTATTAAAGTAATTTGATTGATTATTTCCATAGCTGTCCATCAAGTTTAATAATTACTAAATGTGAAATAAGATAATATTTAATTTACATCATTTGAACTTAAATTTATCTCTTTCTATGGTAAGACCTCTCAAAAGCATTTCCAGTATTTTTCTTGGGAAATGTAGGAAGCTGCACTGATTCATTTAGCACCATAATTTACATAAAGAAATAAAGTACTGACTTTAAAAGATAAATTACAAATATAATTAAACACCATAATCTCTTTGTTAATTGTGTACTGCACTGCCTATTCTTTACTATGAACAGCTCCTCCAATTTGAGTCCTTTGCTTTCTCGTAACTATCTTATTTCTCTCGTATTGCCTGATCAGTGATGAATATTCAATAAGAATAATTTTTTTTATCAAGTTCATCATCTCTCGAAAAAAGACGATTATACAATTTATAGTTAATTATAAGTCAAATTTATTTTTAATTAGGATAGTTTTATGGAAGAATCATTGTGATATTCGTCAACTTATCTAAGCCTACTGCTTTCCAATAATTCATCTTATTAATTTTATAGAATATAGCCTTTCGAAGTTTACACCAATTGAGGCATTCATAATTTATAATAAGTAATATATTAATTAATTTAAAAACTTAATATAGTAATGAGAATACTTAAAGATCAGACGCAGGTGGAGGTGGGCCACTCACATAAAATGTAAGTTACAAAAACAATATCTTTTATTTTTTTATTATAGTGGTCCTACCTGCTAAGACCACATGTACAGCTGAACTGGTGCTTCGCAAAACTGTAGACAGAGAGGATTCAGATGATAATAATGACTATGGCGATGAAGATGACCAGGATGATGAGGAAGAAAAGCACTAATCAGAGAGATTTCCATTTTTTATTTTGATAATAAGTATTAATGTGAGTAGAATAAATAATAATTAAAATTTTCGTATTATAAATCATAATTCTGCTGTATTTATAGTATAAATTATTTGTATTAAGATAAGGCATTTCAAAATTAAAATTATGACTAAAGTCAAGCCCATAAGATATAAGTGATTTATAGAGGTTATCTCTTAGGGAGACTTAAATTGACTTGGCCATGTGGCTGTCATTAAAATCAAAGTAATTGGCTTGCGATTCACTTAAATCCACCTTCTTGATAATTGAAGTATTGCTATGTTCATATTATAACTAAGAATATTGGTTATTTGATTCATTTCTTTGAATATAAATATACTGCAATAGTATTATCCTGATCTGTGGATTGATGCCTACTTTTAAAAGCAGTAAGTTCTTTTTACTATTCCTTTACTTAATCTCGTTATTCTTTTCGCTTAAAAGCATTTAATGAGACTTTATTTAGCATGTTTATCTATGCTCCTTTAATTAATTAATAAAATTTTAAAATACCTATTGATTGAAAATAATGTAAGAAAATAAAAAGCCAATAAATCACTTACAAATAAATTAACTTATAATAGCTCCCAAATTCTTTGAAAAATTCACTTATTCTTTCTTTTTCTCACTTTCTTACTTCAAATTCATAACATTAAGCTTTTTATTGAAATTTTCATAGAATTTTCTCTCTCGCTCTCTTTCTATAATATTACCAACTAAATCTTTTTATTATTTCTTGAATTACAGAAATTAATTTAATTAGATTTTGTGTAATCTTGGAACATTTTTAATTTTAAATTTTAATATAATTGATTAACATGAAAAAATACATAAATTTATTACAATTATATAATAAATATTAAATTTTGAACTCTGTGATGTTAGAAACTTCTTATTTTTTACTTTCCTCTTCGATGTCCCTTACAAACTGTAATCTTTACGTTAGATCTTTTGACCTTAAGAAATCTGTCTCATTTTTCATTATTGACATTTCATATAACGTTTTTTCGATATCAACTTTTAATGAAGCAATGTTTGATGTGCGGACTGGGCTTATCTAATGAGATTATGATTGTTAAATCCCAATATTTTTTATTATAAATTACATATAAATACTAAATAAAACGATAAACTAGTTGAAGGCTATAATTATAAATTCACTCCTTATTTAGTTTTGATTATTACTCTCTTAAAAGGAGCATACTGTTTCTGTTTCTTAATACTATCTTAAAAATTTAAATTGCCAATTCTATCAATATTTCTAAGACTTTTTTAGAAAACACGGTACTGCTCAACATTAGATAAGTTGTCTAAAGTAAGAATTGATCTTTTCTTTCTTAGTAAATTTGAAGAGGTGGAATAGATGTCTACAACTCGTCCAGAGTCTAAAGAAATATCTTGTTTGTATATGCCATAATCTTTTTCAATGATGGCTGTTAATTTTACATTGTCTTTTCTGCTTATAACCAATTCTATGCCTTTAATTTGTTGCTTGTAAACTTCATCTATAATCTCGTAAGAAATATTTTTGAGAATAAGAAGAAGTATTTTTAGAATTTTGCTTAATTAATTAATTTATTAGGTTTATGTGGTTTCAAAAGTCTTATTACTCATATAAATAGCATCCTTAGCACTAAATTCAAATCCGTATGCTTCTCATAAGTCTCTCAGATTCCCTAAAAGAACCCTTCTTCAATTTATTTCTTGGTGAAAACTTTAATAAATGTTTAATGTTTCAACAAGAAAGTTAATAATGCTATAGTAAGTTTTCATTTTTTGGCCTCTAAGACACTTGAGCAGTTTATTTCAATGACTTTTAGACCTTTCTTTAAATCGATACTTTTTAGAGTTGAAATTTGCAAGTTAATTGTAATCTTTAATCACGGATTCTTAATTGCTGTATGTAAAATGAATCAGTGCCATTATGTCATTTTCGTAAACATCTACTGTATGTTATAAAATAATAAGATATCTAGAAACAATCTTTATTTAAATTTTATAAATAAAATAAGTATTGTATTTCTCATTTTAACAGACATAGGTACTTAATTAGCATTAGAAAAATTCGACAAGTAATTTTAATTGAAATTGGATCAAAATTTAAGTTGTTTTAAGTCTATTTGAGCATTATACTCTAATTCAAGGTCCTCCACTTCCGACCAAACTAATTTATACTTGAATGTCTCCTCCAGTGACTTAACGCTATAATTCGTTCTTATGATCGAAGACCTAATTTGGCACTAGAGACATTTCAAATCTAGGATACTTATAGTTTTATACAATAATTTAATGAGTGGATAGATCAAAGTAATATAGGTAAATTAATCTACAAATTTCGTTGACCAAGTTTAGATCTTTTCTAGAATTGTAGGAAGCTAGAGATATATTTACTCTTCCAGATATAATTAAAATACATTTAACATTGGAATTGCATGTATTATTAATATTTTTTATTGTAAATTGTTGGTGAGTCAAGTTTTTCAAAATATATCCTAAGATTGACCAGGAACCTAAATCGTCTTTACAATAAATAAATTTTATATTTTATGGATATTTATTAATTAATTTGCTTATGTTTATTAAAGTCTTGTTAACTTAAGATATTACCATTTGGATTATAAGCACAATGAACAATGAGGCTCTATGCTCGATTATCCTTTAAATTAACTTAAATTAATTGTCATTCTTACGACATTAAAAATGCCTAAAGCCAATTTAAATTTAATTGCTGCCTATACTCTTAACAATGGATATTTGAAGTATAGTAGTATTTGCTTATCTAAAATTAAAAAATTTTAAGTTAAATATCATGAATAGAATTGAATAAATATTTTTTAATTAAATTAAATCTTTCTAGTTTATATTGTGAATTTTTATCGTCTTTATCAAAATAATTTTATCTAATTATAATACATACCTAATTTTTGTATAGCTTATATTAATTTAATAAAGATTTGTATTTTTATTTATATAGAGGCTTTAATTTTTTATCGTATATCGTACATTTATTTAAATTGAAAACTATAATTTTTTTTATCAAAGCCTTTGCAAAAAGTTTGTTAGGAAAGAAAACGAGTCAAAGTCCTAATAACTATCATAATTAGTATTCTTTCTTTAATTATTTTCTTCATCCTGAGTATATTCACGCCACAATTTCTAGTTTTAAGTTTATTCAATCTCTATATATTTCTTTCTTTCTTTCTCAGAACCATATTGGCACATATTTTTATACTTAAAACTCCTGCATGTTTTAGGAAAAGATAATGTTCTTGAATCATTTAAACATTAGTTTATATACTTGGAAATAAGTTGTGTACAATGGTCAATTTTTTATATGGGAATTCAGTGAAATCAGGGTAACGCAGTGACTGGAATTCAGAACCTTGGTTCACAGAATTTTAATGGATATCCTGAAAAACGTATTATTGCTTCAAGTTTTTGCAGGTCAAATCAATCATATCACGAAATTTAGATCTTTACTCTCTCAAAAAGTAAATTATATTACATTAAATAAGAGAGCCTATTAATTCTTTAGCAGAGATTTATTTTTTAATTACAAATGAATGGATATTTGTCTAAGATCAAAGCTTTTACATATGTGTATTCCCTTTCTCTAAACTATCTAAAGTATGTCGTCTAAATCTTAAAAGCCATTAAGATCTCAAGCTTCTATCGGCGCCTTTTCTATACATAAGCTTTGAATGGTTTCTCTAATTTCTTTCTGGCCTCATAGTACATTAATTCTGATTTGTCATTGTAAGATATTCCAATCCCTGCAATCTCATAAAAAATCTCAATTCCCTTTTCATTCTAAGTCTCTTTATCCATCCTCTAATCATTTTTTATATGTAAATAATTTTAGAAATACTTTTGATGAGCGATTCTCTGCTTATAGCCTTTGAAAAGCGCTTGTAATTCTAATTGAATGGCTGTTCTTTTCGTAAAGTCTCTTGAGTTTGAAAACTTCTAAGTCAACTTGAAATAAGTGCTGTTATGCATTTAGGTCTTCTTTGAATTCAGAAATGTAAAGACGCATGAATGGAGAAGCGCTCTGAATCTTAAACCAAAGCCAACATCTTCCATTCTTTCTTCATCCGTAATTATAAAGTCATCTAATGTATATTATGGTACAAAATATTATGATTTTCCAGAATATCTAAAATCACAATAGTTGTATATTATAATTGTGAATTCTCAATTTATTATATATTTGATTTTTATAATTATTTTAATGCACTTAATTCATTAAGCTTAGTAACCAATAATGCCTATATCCACTCACATATGAAATTGGATTATTAAATAGAGTCAAGTGATATAAAACCCCATATTAAGAATGAAGATAAGGGTGAGAATAGATGAAAATTAAGAAAATATTGAAGAAAATACTTACTAGTGTAGGGTGAGTAGTCTTTGTGTTCATGTTGGTTAAAAATTTTAGAGATGTCCATAAATTAAATTTAATTGGTAGAGATGATTTTAATTTTGAAGTTTAATGATCCTACTAATGTTTTTAATATTGCTGGAATCAATTTTAATTTCTGATCAGATAATATTCTTTAATCAATAGATTATTCTAATTATTACTATTCTAGCAATTAAACATGAACTGTTTAATCTTAACTCCTTATTTCCAGTCTTAAATTAATCAAGGGGTTTTAAAATTTCATTCAACGCGGTCAAGGACTCCAAGTTACTCCAATTCTGAATTTAATTATGATCGAGAAAGAACATTTGAAGACTTTTTTTCATTTAAACAAAGCATGATAAGCTGGAAGGAGCAGAATATTGTTGTTTGATAGGTTTAATTTTACTAAATTTTGCATTTTTTTCATTTGGTTCAAGTCTTGGAAGGTGCCGAAGCGGTTATAAAATAAGAAAGCAATTTGCATATTTTAACATTGGCTTAGTATATATTATATAAATGTATTCAAACAATTACTACTCAATTCAATAAAGTATAACTAAGGTATATTATCCTCTATTTAATTAAATTTTTTGAGTTTTTATTGATAAAAGTATGTTAAAATATTTATCAAGTCCCTTAGCTCTAAGAGATAAACCCCTTTAATATAGGAAATTTTAAAAAAAAGTTAAATAAAGCTAAATTTTAGATTTCCTCATCCTAATTAGCTAACAATTACTTAAAGAAACAAAAATAGTCTTTTAAATGATCTTTCTCTATTAAAATATCAAAGAAATATTATAATTTACATGAACTTTTTTATTTTATTAACTCAGTTTTATGACTTGTACATCAAGTATTCTTTTGCAATCGGTGTAGCTCAAGACCATCTCCTCAGTAATATCCTGCTCTTAATTTTCATCGAAGGGGTTGTTTAAATGGGCTGTTGAGGACTACTGAAAATAAGATGGGTCCAACTTGTACATATTCATTTATGTAATTTATTGGAATTTTACAGATTTAATCCAATTAAACTCATATTTTATTTATATATAAACATCATTGTATATGAATTATATCTTAAAATCAACAATTAAAAATCTATCTTATTAAAATTAGATTCATTAAATATAAATAAGCTTAATATATTCTTGAATTTAAATAAAAATTAATAAGTAAAATATTATGGGTTGATTCTCAATAATTTTTTCCCAATTTATATTTGAATTTATAACAAAATTTAATATAATTTTTTATACCACACAAATAAAACGAAAAAGATTAAATCCTAATAACATGGGTAAAACACCTCATCCTCACAACAATAACAACTAGCCTATCTTTAATTAAATCAGTAGTAACCTCAGTCGAAATCTCTGAAACCCATAATAGTCTCAAATCAAAATTCATTTTGTCTAACACCAGGGATGAAGAAATCAGTTATTTAAGAGCCAAAATATAATGCTAAAAATAGCTACAATAGTAACAGTAATCAAGGAAAAGCTGTGAATAATTTATTAACACAATCGTAGATTAATATTGGTGAGAAACAAATGGCAGAAACTTAAAAAAAGAAGGATGAGAAGATAAAAGTAGATTATGAATAATTTAGAAATGATTAAAAAAGTTAAATATTATCATATTTTTTATGAATAAAAATAGCAATTTGAGTGAGGCCAAAATTAAAACAAGAATCCCATAGATATTCAGTTATCGAATGCAACTTATTGGTACATTTTATAGTTTTTATAATATTTATGATAGTTTATAGGATAATAATATTTGAGTAAGTGATCTTACGCATATCGTAGAGAGCAAATAAGATTAGCTACTTGATGGACCTTAAAATCAAAAAGATTTATATGAGTTTATTACAAGTAAGCTAAGATTGTTTAAGAAATGAGAACTTATTGAGTTAGTTTCAGATAATTTAATAGACTTATTCATTATAGTCTTACAGGTTTTAGAATTAAAAACATTCAATTTTTACATAAATGAAATTAGAAGTATTAAAACTTATATTATAGGTACTATCAAGGGGGTGTTTGAAGGTTATAACTCCACAATATTCGCTTATGGACAGACAGGCTCAGGTAAAACTTACACTATGTTTGGCCCATCTTGGGAAGAAAATCTAATTTTTAATAAGAAACAGTAAAATGTTACAAAAGCAAGGAACTAATTAATCGATTAGAATGGATTTATTGTTAATCGAGATCAAGAAGGAGTTATACCTATGACAGTAAGAGAAGTATTATAGTTAATTCATTTTTATAATCAATTGTATTGAATGTTGATTAATTTTCTTTAAACCTTCATGCCTATTATCTTCATATAATTTACTACTCATTTTATAAAAATGCGACAAGGTTTATAAGACAACGATTAAAATCACATTATATACTGTTCTTTCATCCAAATTTACATGAGAAAATATTTGATTTATTTTAAGATGTAGAAACAATGAAACCTTTAAAAATAAGGGAGGATTAAAATGATGAAATATTTGTGAGTAATTGTCTGAATATATAGTTTAAACTGAGAAGGACTGTTTTGCTTTACTCAGGAGAGGGGAGCTTAATCGTATCACAATACAGCCAAATAGAATATTCTTTTATCATCTTTAATTTCTTTAATTTTTTAATAGGATTCAAATTTTTATCTATTATAAGGGAATTGATATAATATGAATGATTCAAATTATAGAAACACTTTATTCTTAGTTCCAGAAGTCTCTCAATATTTCAATTACTGATAGAAAGTGACAAACCAGATGCAAGAGGATTCCTCAAAAAGCTAAATTAAATTTATGTGATTTAGCAGGTTCTGAAAAGATTCATGGATTTGAAGATGTTCAAAATGATCTGCACATGAATGAACTCAAAACTATCAATCTAAGTTTACTTAATTACTTATATTCTACTGTTTTATGTTAATAATGTTAAAGGATGTCTTAATTGGCTAAACAACAAGAATTGCAAAATTATAAGTCTTACAAATTTAGGGAAAGTGATTCAATCGCTTAGTAAAGAATCTAAAATGCAAAGAAAATAGAAAAACTTATTCACACCACGATTCATTAAAACGACTATTTTTAGAAAGTTCACAATCCCTATAGAGATTCCTCGTTAACAAGAATATTACAGGATTCTCTAGGTGGGAATACTCGCACTGTATTAATTGCAACAGTTTCATCCATTATTGATAATATTGAGGAGACATTTCCACTTTTAAAGTTTGCAGACAGAGTGAAATAAGCCATGGATTTAAATAATGTATTAAATTTTATAAAAACTTAAAACACGGACTTGCTTATAATATAGTAGAAGATAATTTATTCTTAAAATATGGCTGTAGTGAAAGTAAATGAGATAAACGCCTAGGATGATGCTCTGGTGTAAAAGTTACAGAAAGAAGGGCATACTTTAAGAGAGGTGCTGAATCTCAGACGTAAGGGGATGTCTAATGATATTAATATCATTATATTATATATATAAATTCCTTAGAAGAATCATTTAAATTTATTAATTAATACAATATTATTAAGTTAAAAAGTAACTTAATAGAACCAGTTTAATCTCCGAAAATAATGGAGAATTAAATATCATCTCGTGGAACATGGGTGGGTCTTCATTAGAGTCGATAAGTTACTTACTGAAGATTATACAAAGACACTAACCATATATAGTGTGCCTGTAGGAAGCCAGAAATACAAAAGTGCACTTCCCAGGATATAATATCTACGCGTCAGAAACAAAGACTTCTGATGTTCAATGATACGATTACTCTAATCAAACTGCTCTTGGTTGAGTTGAGATTTTAGACTCAGTCACACTTTCATTGGACCTTAACTTTGTTGAAGAAGGTTTAAAAATTTCAAACTTATATATCTCTCAACAATTCATTAAATATAAAATGTCTTTCTTAGAAATTGAAAAGTGATTTAATGATTTAAAATACATAGTTTCAAGTGACCTTAATTACGTAGCCAAAAATTTCTAAAACACCTATTTAGTAACTAGAATTGGCGTGACGTCACAAACAGCAAAAGACGTCATAGAATCAAGATTTCTAAGTTACACCAATTCGCACATTTTTCCCTCAGCATCTGATCATTTTGCAATTTATAAAAGTTTTAAATTTTAATTAACAGCACCAACAACAAAGTGCCTAACAAAATAACTTGCTGAGTCACAACTATATCAGGAATAAGATTGGTACAATAACAAAAGTATAAAGCCACAAACAAAAATAAAAAAGAAACCCCAGCAAAACCAAATGAATGACAACACATAGATAATCAAATATCTATGGATGAAAGGAAATGCTATAGAAGCAACTAAGTTCATTAAAAAAGTTATAGGCCCCAAACTTGCAAAATAGTATCAAAACTAGTAGACCTAACTATTTAACAGTCTAAAGTTAAGGCTAAATAATTCCTAGAACTACATAATGCAGGTTGCTACTACTCGCCACTTCCAAATAAACCATTAAAAGATTAACTAGATTAATTTCAAATGGGTACAACCTACAACAAATACACAAGGAGACATAAACTTTTAACAGACTCCTTTAGGAACTTTCCAAACGATAAAGCACTTGGTCCTGACAGCTTAAGTGACAGATTTCTTAGAAAGAAATATACTGCGTTACACTTAATATCCTTCATTGAGGATTGGATCAACAATAAGGCTAACCTCCCACCATGAATTAGCGATGCTAACCTTATGCTACTATCTAAGACAGACGGCATATCACCTGCAATTCAGAAAACCAGACCGATAGCAATGCCATCAGCTGCCAGAAAATAATTTGAATCAACATGGATGAGACTTTACTCAAACCACTTATGGAGCACGGTAGACTAAAGCTAAATCGGTTTCGACCTAAGGCCTAGATGGGACAAAACACTGCCCAACTAATATAAGATATCGACTCAAAACAATACTTAAGGATCTGGTTTATAGATATTGCATCAACCTTTCCATCACCACCTATCACCTGATCGATAAAATTGACAGAAGGAGACAAGTGTTCAAGCAAATGAACATTAAATTTAAAAGGGCTTGACCCTTATATATTATCATATATTTTGATCGGGGGTCCCAAAGACCTCAATGTGATCTAATTATTATTATTATTATTAATATAATGACATTTAGAAGGAGCTGTTGATATTGAAGGAAGAAAATTTAAAGTATAAGGAAATGGCTTAAAATGCAGACATGGTAGAAAGACTGAAATTAGAAAATAAATTAATGAAGTTGGAATTGTAAAAGATTAAGGATGTTGGGAGTAGCGATTGTGGAAGTACAACCCAATATTAAAATCCTTTATATGCGTAATTTTATTCTTGTGCTGCTATTATTTTGTAGATATTAATGAAAAATATCAAAACACTTTAGGTTCCACTGATTTATCAAATGGAGGTATAGGTGGAATAGGAAACAATAGCTCTTTTGTTAGAAAGCCTTACTAAAGCGACCCATTTATGGAATTTCAAGAGTCAGACTCCACTTAATCCTCACCCTCCTCAAATAATCAGCAAAATAATTAAGCCTCATAGAATTTCAGTAATCATTCAAGAAATAACTCTTAAATATAGTAAATTTTGTCATAAATTCAAAAACCTAAATAAGTTGGGGGTGCTCTTATCTTATAACATTAGTTTTACATTTATTTAGTTCTCATAAAATCTACAAAAGAATTATATATTAACTTTAACTGTATTTGAAAGAAATTGATATAAACTCCTTTTTTTTAAAAAATATAAATTCATTAGTAATAATAGATTAATCCGAAGGAATTGATTGTGGAGGAGAGAAAATAATAAGTTAAAAGTTTGCAAGGGACACTCTAAAAATCTGGTAGATAACCTTTTTTGGACTTTGATGCCACCTTGCAATCATTACAAAGATCAAAATGAGATCTTACGCTAATATATAAATTATTGTAGTTTCTTCTCATGCAATTCTTTCGAGAATTAAAACCAACTATCTAGTAATAGAACCAATTTATCATTATTTCAATGTATGTTATGCTAAAAAATAAAGGAAGTTAATGAGCACCTGGAAGAGACATTTAAAATTGGCTATGGAAATAAGAACAGTGATGATTTTGTGTTACCGCAATTAATTCTTGGAGAATGTTAGCCGCATGTTTAAAGTTTACCTAGTCTCAATTTGAAAGCTGTTCGAAGAGCACAAGCTGAGAAGTATTCTATAAATTATAAAAAATTTAGAATAAAATTGATAAACAGGAAAATGAGAGTAAATTATATCGATTTTTATGGGTTGAGATTTTGCATTATTCTGGATAGACTTTAAATAAAAGATATGAAAATAGCAATAGCAAAAAAGACTTAATACCTGCTTATGAATAACCACTTACAATTAGAAAAAATTCCAATTCTTCCTCTTTTTAAATGACTTTCAACAATTCAAGTAGAGTTGATTTTAAATCTTATTATTTATTAACAAAGAAATTTGTTTAATTATCTATTTAAGAGATGGTGATTCATCCTAAATAGGATCAGGCCCATCATTTTTCCCATATTTAGTTGCAGGATTGAGCAATAATTAAAATTTACAGGATTATGGAAGCGATCACTTCACTTCAATCAGTCAAAGATTTGAGAAAAGTCTGCTACATAATAATTTCAAAAAGAAAGTAAGTGTAGGTTAAACAATATCAGAACATGTAAGTGAATTATTTGACAATCTATGGATCAATATGTATTTGTAATAGGTTTACTTACATAGCTCAAATTTATTTGGTATTCAAAATGGTATTCAAAATGGTATGGCGCTTCAGACTTAAAACTAAGAGTTCATTGATAAGTCAAGTTTCCAGGAGGTTCGTATACGAGGTAAAAATAACACTATTGCTATGAAAAAGGCCTCTGCCTTCGTTACTCTGGATGAACAATAAAAGATTCAATAAATGAACAAACAATAAATTATAAAATGTTTTAACATATTAAACATTCTTTTGGATATGTGTATTTAAAATAGACAGAGTGAGAGACTGAAATAACTGTAAATATTTGAGAGAGAGAGAGATAGAGAGACTAAAATTAAAAATGATTTTTAGTAAGAATTAAAGAAAATAGAAGACTAATTCAGTATAAATGCTTTGCAAAGTGCCAGAAAAAGCTGTAAATTTAATATTTATTAGATCTAAAAGAAATAGATTATGATAAAAGCATATAATAATTTAAGGAGTGAACCTTAATTTTGAAATTTATGGATTATTAAAATGCATGATTATAAAATGGTTTGAACTAATAATATAGGAATATTATTAATCTAGTATAATCGAAATGAGAAAACTGTTAAAATCAAATCAAAAATGCAAGCAAATATAATTATGTTCATTTCAAAATACATTAGTAGAAAAAAGCAGTCTCTTATTTGAATTAGGATTAAGTATTTTCTTATAAATATCTTTAATTAAAATAACAAACATGGAAATAATTAATTTTTAATTTAATCACTTTTTTTGATTCATTTCTATTTTAGGGCTTGTCTTATATGTCTAGCATTTATACTCATTGTTGCAACTTTTCTTGTGTGTTTTTTGTCAAAAAAAAATATATATCTTCAGGGTATCTTCCTTGAGCTATCTTCAGGATATCTTCCAATAAAAAAATTAAAAAAATGAATTTTTACAGCAATAAATGCAACAATAGTAACAACAATAGCAATAGTAGTAGATTTAACAATAGCAATAATAAAATCAATAATACTTACTGTTCTAGGATTTTTCTAAAAAAATCCAATTTTCTAAATTCAGGTTTTGAGTATGTTGATAATGAAGATGAGGATGAGGATGATGATGAAAATAACAACTATTTTACAAATTTTAAATTTCTGAAATTCTCTAAAATTTCAGCAGAACAGTAAGTATTATTGATTTTATTATTGCTATTGTTAAATCTACTACTATTGCTATTGTTGTTATTACTGCTACTGTTGTTATTACTACTATAAAAATTCCATTTTTTATTTTTTTTTTGGAAGATATCCTGAAGATAGCTTAAGGAAGATACCCTGAAGATATCTAAATTTTTTTACAAAAAACAGACAAGAAAAGTTGCAACAATGAGTATAAATGCTAGACATATAAGACAAGCCCTAAAATAGAAATGAATCAGAAAAAGTGATTAAATTAAAAATTAAATATTTCCATGTTTGTTATTTTAATTAAAGATATATTATAAGCAAATACTTAATCCTAATTCAAATAAGAGACTGTTTTTTTCTACTAATGTATTTTGAAATGAACATAATTATATTTGCTTGCATTTTTGATTTGATTTTAACAGTTTTCTCATTTCGATTATACTAGATTAATATGAAATTAAAATATTAATATTATAGATTATTGAAATTTTAATATTTTAATCACTAATTTTGGGAATTTTTATTTCAAATATCTTAAACTCCTCCATAAACAGCAAATTTCATCACATCTCTATATTATAATCATAATCAATATCAACAGTAATATAATCTGACTTTATATTCACTAGATTTAAACTTCAATTTTAAATTTAAATACATAATTAGATTGATTTTACTTTAATTTTCTTTGAGCTTCTCCTTCATTAAATAGGTGAATCCGTAAATTGACTTTGAAACATATTCTGAAATAAAAGCAGGGAATTTCTGTCTTTACCCCAATATCCAGAATAAGTAGAAGAAATTAGCCACCATGAACAATTTAATAAATATACTAATTATTAACAATAAAGCTTATATTATTTTGTAAAATGAAGAGACTTTCGCTGCAAGCATGACAAAGTCAGAAAATTCCTATAAAAAGTTTATGATAAGCACTATATTCTTACATCAACATTATAACCAAATCTGACTATTTATATGATAAACTCGTTACGTCTTCTGGTAAATTGGGAATATATCCCGAAAAATTCCAGTACCCCAATGTTCGAAACCGTGATGCCACTCGATTTTTACGAGATAAGTCCCGGATCTGAGAACCTCCTCAGAATATGTCAGGCAAGGTATAGGGGGACCACGCCAATAAAAACTTCGACAGTTCATCACATCATGTCGTAATAATAAAACTGAATGACACACTGATCCTTGCAACCTGGGGTTGAGTGCAACAAGGGTAGTATTGGAGTTAAGAGACAGACCGCTCGGATCTCAAATTGCACTCCATTTTTTAAGGAAAAACAGGGAAAAACCCTGCATAAGACAACCTCAGCAGAGTATCACTCGGGGTTTTCCCCCCTTAGCAAGCCAAACAATAAGTTTTTGCTGAGAAGGGGTTTTACCTGAACATAAGCACTCATAGAAAAAGCAGCTGGAGAAAAGTGACTAGATAGACATTCGAAGTAGCGATACCACATGATACCTACCCAAGGCAATAGGTTAACGTGCACGGTGTTAAACTAGTCGAGTACATATAGGGCTAATCCCCCATGAAAGAGGAAACTGGATCGCCAAAAGTAAAAGTATGAATATCTGATTATATCTATCTGGCTTATGCCCCAGTATTAAATTCCATACAGCATTAAATAATAATAAAAATAATATGATAAACCCAATAAAATCAAGCAATATGCAAATTATAGTTAGAATAAAGTACACTTTAAGTTTAGTTTCCAAGTTACTTGCTATAGTTGTCACTTTTTTCTTTTCCGCTTAAATTATGTGAGAGAAAAACTTCTCAAAGTTCATTCTTTTATCACTATATAGATCTCCTTGAGTTTCTTCAACAAATATTAAAATTAAATTTATATTTGATTGATTAAACCAATTTGATATATGATGGAGAGAATAATAGTTTTTGTTTTTGTTTTTATTGTAAATTAGTTAAGTAAGTTGATAAAATCATGACTTTTTGGCATTTATTTTCCAATCAAGAAACCAAAATAACCTCTAATTGGATGTAAAATATGCATAAAGATATAGGCCATATCACTAGGATAGGAGAAAAAGAGTAACAATCTTACACAGAAAATGAAAATTTCAAGAACTGAGCACCAATAAATAATCGAGTGGAATTCATACTACAAAATATGATCAATAACATATAATACTATAAGGACACTTACAAGTAATATTTCTAGGTTCATAGTTAAATCGAGATACTGAACTATAATATAAGGGAAATTTTTTTACCAAGATTAAATTTAGATTTTTTTAAAAATCGAAATGTAACTTTAAATATAATGAGACAATACTTTATAGACTTCTTAACCTCTGGGTAAAAAAGACTATGCTGCTTTTTCAGGGATAAGCAACTATGATCCCTCTCCCACTCCTATATTATTCACTTCATTAATAATACTACTTATCGCATTTGTCATCATTGTGTTGCCACCTGAGCTTCTATTAGCTGGAGCCCCTCACTGGAAGTACCACCTCGATTCAAATTAATCTCAATGTTTAAATCGCTATCTTCGTCCCTTAAATCATCCTGATATTGTATATTCTGAGATTTAGCTGACGCATTTATCAAATTTTAAGCTGCTTTAAGCGTGGACTGTTCCATATCTTCCTCCTCCTTCTAAATGCATATCCCTCTAATGAAGTAATTCATAAAAGTCAAGTTAAATAAAGTCATTCTTGTTCTTATTATAGTACATTTTGATGGCTTCTGTTGAAGCTAGTTTAACCTTTTAAAAACTTAAAATATTCTCAATCAGGATTTGTGAATTCTAAGAAATATGTCAACATGCTGTAGTAAAGAATTCTGTTAATCTTCAAAATAATGATCTTGCCTGACAACCTTTAAAATAATTGTCAGGCCTGACAATCTTTTGAATAATTGTCAGGCGAGGTAATTTTTGATGTTATGTTCCAAAAGTAATTAAGAGTTATAGAAAGGGATTTAGAACATTGTTCTAAGTATCCCTATTAAATATAAAGGGTTCATCAATATCATTAAAGATATTCAAATAGGCACCCTAAAAAAGCCATAAGGATTATAACTATATCCAAAAGGAATTAACATTAACAAAAAGGAAATTAATAGTAGAAAATGTATTAATAAAAAAAGCAATTATTTTAAAAGTTAAACAGTAAATTTTAAATCATTGATACTAAAAACACTTAAAAACATTTAAGAAAATTGGTGGCCTGACAATTATTAAAAAGATTGTCAGGCGATCAAAATAATTGAAATTTAAATAATAATAAAAATTTAAATATTAAAAATGAAATTTACAATAGTAAGTAATGTAAACTGCAACTTTCATGACTTTTATAAAATAATTAAAGTCATAAATTAATAATTTATTGGGTATATATTTAATAAGTGTCACAAAATATTGGAGCTATAGAAATGGTAGAGGAGGACATTTTTATAACTTACTTGAACCATGTTTAAAAATACTCAAGCTTTAAAATTAATTTAAATTTAAAATTACAAAATTTAAATCATTAAATATTCAATAACTTTGAATTTATTTTAAGACAATGGCTAGAAAATATGAAACACTTAGAAATAAATATTTTGGTTAAAAATTGAATTATAATAATATTTAAATTAAAAATATATCAGCTAATCGAAAATACGATGGAATCAAACTAGTAAAATTAGAGCTACCAAGTTAACAATTAACAATCCCAATCTCAGATTTAATCATTGAGCTCTGACCTTGTTGACCCATCAAAATCTCCTCTACCTGTTAACCAAGATTATGTTTTATAGATTTTATAATAAACTTTCTTTATCAATATTGTAATTCACAGTAAACTCTTAATTAAATCAAGATCTGCTTCAGCAAGTTCAATCTCCAAACCCTCATTAAATTGATGTTGATACAGAGATGCGTGAGCTAATTATGAGTTAAGTCACTTTAAGCCAGAATCTTGAAGAAGAAAAAGTAGAGGATGGCGGTGTTAAACAAAATACTAGTGACAGTAGTTATTAATAATTGCTTAACTAATCCCTCTCAGATAATCTACAAATTAAGGTAAGTCTTATATCAAAATCTCATCTTATCCAAATTTCCAAACTTTTCATTATGCTAAACTTAAGTTTTAAGGTTGATCCTGTGTCTGACTCAACTTCTGCCTCAGTATAGTAATAAATTGATGCTAGTTCTTCTACAGTGTAATCTGACTAGGCTTAAATCAAGGGAGCCCCTTCGACTGCAACTTTTGTAGAAGTACCAGCAGACCCCGATAACGCAAACTTTGAAGCAAGTGCAAAACTTTATATGGAACCTATGTAACAAAATTCATGTGCAGCAAGTGCTTCAAGGAGTCTGGTGGAGTATTGCAAAATGAACAGCAGCAAGCTCAGAAGTTGGTTTAGAAACAAAAGGAGAAAGAGCAAGAACTTAAAGAGGAAAAATAGGAACCACCCAAACCAGTTCAGGTAAGTATAGTTATAATTATGTGCATTAATTCAAAAACGATTAATAAAATTAAAAAGACTAAGATAGAATAAGTGGACAACATATATTTGTTCATTTTTTATTGTCATTATAATGTTATTTTTATGTTTGTTTAAGAAAACATTTGTTGGCTGTCTTTAATTTAAATTGCCAAAAGTGAAATTTAAATGTCATTTAATTTAAAATAAAAGAGTCAATATTAATCAATTATTTTTTAGGAAGATAAAACTAGAAGCTGGGCATTCAAGAAGAAAGTTGAATTGACTGGTGTGCAATGCCGCTGTGAGTAAACCATTTGCTCCAAGCATCGTTACCCAGAAGAGCACTCATGTGACTTTGACTTCAACAACTATTACATGAAGAAGTTATTGTTAAAACATTGATCCATTTAATTTTTAAATTTATGTAAAGCCACCAATTAATTAAAGTATATAAGTTTAGAAAACGTCAACTGAGACATTTTTCTTTGTGAGATTAGTTATTATTTAGTTTTAGTTTCCACTATTAAGTATCTGGAATGAAATGACGGACTTAATGTTTTAGCCAAAATATTTTCAAATATGCAGGAATTGTTTCTCTTATTCGGGTCAGATTTTTCAATGCATGTATAAGAATACTATAGACCAGGATCGATTATTTAAGCATTTTATGTGATATAAATATTTCTCAAGATCATAGTTTTATTTAAATTATCTGTTGGAAAAGTGCAAACTGAGGGAGCGTCTACTATTAACTATTATTAATTTGCAACATCTACCGAAGAGTAAGATCTGAAGGTTGATTTTTGGGGGGTCTAAATCGGTGGCAACAATAAAAATTTTTGTTTACACAAAAATCCTAAATCAATGGCAGAATAAAAAATAATTTTTTTCAATCGTAAGAATGTTAATTAATTAATAGTATATTTGATATCTCAACTAATGACTCATCTGGCTTTTATTAATTCATTCTAATATGTCTTTTCCGAAGTGCTTCCATAAGAAAATCATGCAAATTTTCATCACTTCATGTACTATAAATATTTTTAATAAACCTTTTTAGTTGAAACCATACATTTTTCTATTTCGTTTGTACCTCTAAAATTTCTTGGTCTCTCATTTACATTGCTAATCCCACTATCTTCTTACATTTTAGGATCTTCTTATTGATTTTCTTCATCATATTCTTCAAAATAATCATCATCAAATTCTTCATCCTGTTATTATTGTTACTATTATTATTATTGTTCTTGATATTACTGATTATATACATTTGATTTTGAATCTTCATGGACATACCTTTAATTATAAAATCCTGCTTATCTAAATTAAATTTTTTAATAATCATGATGGATAGTTGAACTTTTTTGAGAATATTACTGTATTATTTGCCACAATGCCTCCCTTGTTCTGTCTTATAATATAAAAATTTAAATATTCATTTTACGATTGAAAAATTTATTTTTTATTTTGCCACCGATTTAATCCCCCCTTCCTCCTTTTACCGCTATACTACTAATGTAGATATATCTCTAATATTTGTTATGTTTCAAAACTTTTCAATCATCATATTGCAAATTTATATTACATTCATCCAATCATAAATCATTGTCGAATTATCCATTATAAAATTAAGTGGGCTGATTGTTCTCAAGATCATTCAATAGAGATTGAATTTCACTTTAAATAAATATTATAAAAATTGAATAAATTTACTTTGAATTCAATCAGTCTGTACTATATATCCCACAGATTTAATAAACTTTTATTTGCATTTTTTATTTCGCAATCAACAAGAAATATTAAATAAAGATTTAATAAATATTATTTAAGAAGATGAGGTTAACAAATAAAACTGAACTTCGTATTCTTCCTAATTCTCCTCTCTAACTAATTTGAGTTCAGCTCATTCTGAGTCAAATTCCAGTTACTTAGCTTACTCGCCCTGTTAAAAGTTTCATTTATTAAGCTGAATTTTGTGAATTTAGAATTTTATAAAATTTATCAGTTGTAAGGTATATTTTAGCTTCAGATCCTAGTTTATTTGAATTAATTAGGGAATATATCTATACATTAAGAACGTTAATAATGGACTAAACTTAAAAGAATTAAAAAAGTATTTGAAAATTATTTGCCTACCTAGCAGTAAGATTCTATGCATTTAAGATAAGTAGCTATTAAAATAGTATATGAAAATAATCGGTAGTATTTTCCTTTATTAAGACTTCGTATTTTGTTTCTTGAATGTAATGATAATTGAATAATTCGACAAGTGCTGAAACGATTGATTTATATGGGCACTGTATATTAGCAACTATCAACACATACCATATTTTCAAGATAAAGAAATGCATCATTCAAAAACACTAAATAAAAAAACCATATTTACTGCACAAATCTTTGCAAGAGCATGCTATAAAAATCCTGATAAAAGCATTTATAGGATTTACCTTAGCAGTTCCCTTAAGATGTCAGATGCTAACTCTACTCACAAAATTGGCAAGTCCCATCATTATTCTTTTAGAAAATTTAAGTGTTTATGCAACTTATGCACTTTTATTTAATTTCACACATGCCACAGCAATCTCCACAGTCTTTAATATATCTATTCTTATGAAAATTTTGAAATATATTAGTGATTACCTTGGATACTGCACCAACTTGGAACACTGCGCTAGAAAAGAAATTAATTTGAGAATTGATTAAAAATAATAATATTAATGACTCTATATATATCTTAATTGCAGTTAGTGTTTGTAATAAATAATCACATAATGTTAATTTAAATTTAAGGAAGCTAACTAAATAGGGATATAATTTGATCTTTTCTTAATAGTGGTAGTTACTTATTGATATGACTAGTTTTGCATTTTTATTTTTCCATATTTCCTATTCGAATATACTTTATCAATAACTACATATTTTAATATATGGAGACTTAATTAATTTATGTTCATAATCTGTCCAAATTATTTTTATTAAATTGTAATAAATCTTAAAACCTTAAATTCGAATAAATATTTACTATATTAGCATATTACCTATTGGCAAATAAAGTGATAATTTAAAATACCAATAATATTTTAATTCTTTTCAATTAATATTAATTATTTTTTGCTATATATATATTTTTAAAAAATCGTAATTATTATATATTATTAATTTCAAAACTACATAAAATACTAATTTGTTTAATAAAATTTCCTCAATAAATTATTTTTTGTGAAAAGTATTTTAAGCTGTTAAAAAATTTTTTTTTAGATCCAACATTTTGCTGTAAGAAAGAATGATGGCAAAAGTTATTTATATAAAATTTCGCCTTTGAGGTTTCTTGATATTCCTTTATTAAGCAAAAGAAAAAAATGAATTATGTAACATCATTATTTTAAACAGGGTGAATATTTTAATTTTATGCTTATATTGTTATTAACCATAATAATTCTTATATGTCGCAATTATAATTATAAATAGCATCTTCTGGTCTCTGAAATTTATTAATGCTTTTAGTTTCATCTTGAATAAAAATCAATGTAATTTAATTGAGGTGTCTATAGCTAGCTGTGTCATGCCAATTATTAATATGCATACCTACAATTAGCAGTGCCTGTATTTTAGGCTTCTATGCATATCTAATTACTTTCAATTTAAAGAAATATCATATCAACAATTACTTTATAATCTCAAACATTTTAAGATAGTAAAAAGAAATGCTTTACTTTTATTTTAGAACTACTTAATTTTTAGTAAAATTTTTATTCTACTCTAAAAGAAACATTTCTTATTTGCGAGTTCATTTTTTGAAAAATATATTAATAATAAAGATTTAATTTTATTAGAGGAAGAGGTAGATTTTTTGTATTTTAAAATTATATGTTCTAGTTTATTAACTTTACATTTTGATACAAATATACTAAGATAGGCTTTAACAAACCATGAATATGATATTAGAATATAGAAAAGTTGTAAATTACTTACGCGTTTAATACTTGTGCTTTCTGATTTTTTTCGACTAATAACAAAAGTGAGAAAACTGAAAAGTACACCCTTTTTCAATGAGTTAGAGAAAAGAGATAAATAGATTACTTAAGATTAACTATGTATTATTTGGTCTTTGAATATAGTTAATAAATATGCCTAAATAGCTTGATAGCCCATATAATTTCTAATTTTTTACCACACCATAAAAGAAACAATAAAATAACTTTTAAATAAGTATTTATAATAATATTTTGACATTAATTAAAACTTTCCATTTATTCTCATTTATAAATTAAGTAAAATAAATATAAAAAATAGTAACTTATTTTTTTACATCTTATTTTTCTATATTATCTTATATTTTAATTTGGTAAAATATGATAGGAGTAGTTTTCCTTGAGTTTTATGCAGTTATTTTATTGAAGATAATATTTTTTATTAATATCATTAGCTTGTTTTAATGAAAAATCTTTTTGCTCTGAAGAATTATCTAAATATTGCGGCTTAAACACGATCGGAACCTAATTTTTCTAAAAATAATTATTTTCATTGTAATACTCAAATAAAAAATTTAATAAAGTGTAGTAGAGAATTAAGAATGGTTATATATTCAAAGAATAAACATGCAGAAAATTGAATCTGGATACTTTCCAAGGTTAAGCCCCATCATTTTTAGCTTCTTATACACTTAAGGTCCGAAGAATATTCACATTATATTACCATTCTTTTTATATTCATAATCTACAGTTTTAGTTTTGATATAGCTGATTATCACTCTTTCTCACATTAAGAAGGTTATCTTAAAGCTGTGTTTAAAGGAGAGCCTCCTTTTAAACTGCCAAAGTAATGACGGCTTAATCTAAATTATTCAATGGATTTAGTATAATAATAACATTAAATTTTTTATAAATTTAGAGATTCTTAAAAGAATTTACTCAATATTTTGATCAATCTGTTTAATCATATAAAAATATAATTTAGACTTTTAAATTAAATTGTGTGATTTATTTATATTAACAATTAAAATCATTAGAATTCTAGCAATTAAAAAGGATGCTCTTAATTTAACTTGGTATTCAAGTTAGCATTCTTAAAGTGAAACATTGAAATTTCAGCGGTAAAAACTGAGAAAATCAATCAGGGACTTATAAATAAAATAGAAGTCAAAGTAGCTAGAGATGGTGAGGATAATAAGTCATAATTAGAAGCTATAGAATGAAAGCTTTTATTTCACCTAATAGTCATAAAACATTATTAGAAAAATAACTCATGCACATATATTTAAGACAATATAAATAAAAGAGAGAAAAATAAATTCGATTTTGCAGTGTTTATAAAATTAAGAAAGCAAAGAGTATATAATATTTTTTAATTGATATTTCTAATTAATTTTGATAATTAATATTTTAATTTCTTATTATATTTTTTTCGCTTAAATTTCAACTCGTCTCATAAAAGAAAACAAAATATTTTATAATTTAAAAACGAGTTCCAGTTAAAAGGGTTCAATTATTTTATAGATTATTAGAATGTATATATAATACAAAGGTATACTTATATCTTTTACTATACAAACAATTTTTATATTAATAAATTTAAGTTATTAGAGTTGGATAAATTTCTAGTTATTTTGGAATTGCATTTATTTTGTGAAGTCAATTAAATTAAATAAGTAGAACTCAAATTTTGTGATCTTAGCCTCTTTTAATATGGTAATTTAAATATGCTGAATTTCTTCTTTTAGTGGTACTCTTATATTGCATAATTGGACCTATTTAAATTGATTATAATTAAAAGACTTAAAAATTAAATAAACTCTTAACTCACATTAAGGTTATTTCTAGCTTGCTCTAAGTTGCAATTATAAAGCAGTGCCAATAGGAATATTCAGCTTATTTTAGCTTTGCTAAAATAAGCTCAAGAACATTGATTTCAACCTATATTGAGAGTATATACATTTTCTTAAATTTTATAAATAAAATTTAAGCTAATTTCCCAAATTGAATTGAATGGATTTCATAAAAAAATATTAAAATTAAAGCTCATTTGTTTAGGTTAATTTAAAGTTCCTAATAATTTAATACTTTTCCCAACTAATCTCATTCATGATTACTTAAAGTATTAAATGTTAAGCAATTTAAAATGTATTCAAAATATATATTTATAATTATGTAGATTTATTTCTAAAATAGGGTAAGTAAAACTTGTTGATAACGCAAGACTTAATAGATAATTTTTTTAATTTACCTCTAACAATAGTAGAACAAAATAAACTGCTAAATATTGGACATTTACAATTTAATTAATTTCTATAATAATTTAAGAATATAACGAAAATTTTAATTCAAATATAAACATATTATTAAATCTCTCTAACTTTATAGTAAGAAAGTCATGAATTTATAAAATAATTTAAAATTATTTTTCGAAGGGTGCTTTTTATTAAAATTAAATTAATTTATTCTTTCTAGTATGATTTTAGGATATATTCGAATAGTGCCATTTATTAAAGAGTAATTATGTGTAAATTAGAGAAAGTTAAGTGAATAAATCTAAATTACGAAAAAAATTCGGTGTACCTTAGAATTTTATAAAAGAGAGGAATTAAATTAATTAATATCTTAAGGTGTTGTTTAAATTTTTAATTAATAATATAACCTAATTATTATTGAGAAAGCTATATATTATGTCTCAATGTCAAATAAGTTTCAAGAAATATATAAATAATAAAAAAGAATAACTGCTTTCATAATAAAATTAAAAGTATATGGAAATAAAATATTTCTTTAATTATCATTAATCAAGCTTCTATCTTGGATTACACTCTAGCTAATTGTAAGATTGTTATTATACTATTAAATTGAACTTCATATTTTTATTTAAATAAAATTATAACATGATTAAATTATAAGTTTTAGTTCATTGATTTGTATTGTATATTTGCCATCCATTTAAGTTATCAATATATTAGGCCAATTTCACAAAAAGAAAAATATATATTTTATCAATTTTAAGTTCTATTGCTATGAGAAATATTTAGATTTATTGGTTATGATAAAGTACGGTGCTAATTATATCATTGACAAACTCAGAGTAGAGTTTGATATTGTAGGAATACATTCAAAAATGGGAAATTTAATCAAATTAAAATTATTTTATTTCAAAATATTGGCAGTTAAAGTTGGCCATTTAAACGATTTTGGGGTCATTCGATAGAGAATTCAAAATTAGCTGGACTTAGTTATTTGCAGTACTATTTTTTATCTCATCCCTGATGCGAAATAACTCCACTTTAATGTTAGGGTATAATTTAATGAATTTAGATGAGTTAATTAAAGTGGAGTTATTTCGCATCAGGGATGCGATAAAAAATAGTACTGCAAATAACTAAGTCCAGCTAATTTTGAATTCTCTATCGAATGACCCCAAAATCGTTTAAATGGCCAACTTTAACTACCAATATTTTGAAATAAAATAATTTAAATTAAATAAATTTCCCATTTTTAAATTTATTCCTACAATAGTATTACAGCAATCTCCAAACATTTGGGTAAGAGAGCTTAAGTTGCTAGGTATCACAACATAATAAGTGTTTATTCTATTAGTCCTGTTGAATGTACTCATCTTTTAAAATAAGCATAATTATGTGCAGAATTTTTAATTCTTCTACATTTGTAATATTTTGAGGCACCACCTGACCTGTTAACTGTTATGTTCCATCATTAATTCCATATATACAAAACACACCATTACTATTACCAATACTTACTGATAAAATGGTCAAACTTCAAGAATCTCGACAGAAGAGTGTGATTTTTATATTGATGAGTCATTTAATCCTAATTTTTTAAAAATATTTCTGATTAAATGCAAAGAGATATAACTTATAATATAATATTCATACACTCTCATCAAGATGTGTTTACGATCAACACAAAAGTAAAGAAATCTTAGAATATGATGAATGATAATATTGATTATATTTTAAGAAAGTAAGATTCAAACTTTTGCAAAATTAGCTGGCAATGATATTAAGAATTCTTATAAAGACCTCGGTATAATTCTTTTTTTAATGTTGTTTGTGTGCTTATAGTGATCAATTTAATGTTACTTTCATTCATCAATTTAATTGTATAGTATTCTACGGGAGTTAAATCAAGATTTATTATTAAAATAATTTGTTTCTAAATCATTTAATACGTAAATCTAAATATCGACCTAATTGACTCAATCTAAAGAGGTTCTTAAATGGCAATTAATGAAATGAATAAAGAAAGAAAGAATTTTATATTTATTTTAGATTTTTAAATTTAAGCGGTGAATACTTCCCAGTCTAAATTATTCAAAAATGAATTTAATTCTTTTCTATTGTCTTTCTTTGAGACAGACAGCTTAAAGTTTCTTCTCATGGAGATCTTGTTTCTGAACGTGGTTTATTGTTTTTAAAACTCTTAATTAATCTCATGATCACTAAATAAATAGTCTCTAACTCTCGTGAAACTTTGTGTTTTCTTTAATAAATAATATTCTTGAAACAAGACTTTCCTACAATTATACATAACAATCTTTAAAGAAAGATAAGTATGCTTCTTGGGCTCCCGCCAGATCTCTCTTTTAATTCAGATTTCTTTTAATTATCAGATCTCAGGGATAGATAAAGTTAAGTTATTAATGAGCTAATTTATAATTTCTCTGAGATATTCCTTTGTATATTACCAAAAACAAGAAAATCAAACAAGATGATGTTTTATGATAGATATTTTGAAATTATTTCTTGTCATGGAGTAAATTTTCACTTCTATATCATTCGTATCATCATCATAAAGATTAGTGACATTAAGCTCAGTATATTTAATATTTCAATCAACTCGATCAATTTATTTTTTAAGCTTTCTTTTCTTCATAAATTAAAACTTTGAAGAATAAAATTTATGTACCTTCTATAATTGCAATGTTAAACCAAATGTAATAAAATCTTAGAAATTTTAAATAATTATACCATGTTAAATGATATATCCAAAGAGAACTTACTTGGTTCTGAATCTTGAAATAATTTCTTGGGCACAAGCCCTATTAATTAAATAATCTAGCGATTCCAATTTTGCTTCTTTTTCGATAAAGGATTCCTAAATTTAATTTAGGTTTTTTTTGATTCTAATTTTCTATTATAGATACCAATAATTATCAAGTCACCCTAATTAAAGAAATGTGGAAATCTTTTTACAAACTATAACAAAGTTCAAGAAAGAAGCTTAATTTATTATCAATTTAGTTAGATTAAATTAAAACGAAATTTAATTAAATTTAATTAATACTAGCAGTAATCATTTTGTTTTAATAATTAATATTAAAGTAAAAATTCAGTTCTTGTCTGACACTATCTGGTGCCAAATTCAAATTAATATAAAAATATTAATTAAAGAGAAATATTACAGAGAAAAATGATATATTGCTATATCTAAAATATAATTTCTAGCTTGTATCACTTCTACGTTTGCTTATCATTGATTAAAAATAGAAATGTAAATTTAAATATAAACATATCGGCTTTTTTTAATCGCAGAGCAGTTTTAAAAATATATAGTCATAGATCAAATTCTTATATCTAAAAAATTAGGAGTTATGAGAAGAAATAAGAGCAAGAAATCATAATTTTTAAGAGAGTTAAATCTAGAGAAATAAAATCAAATTGCAACTGAGAATAATAAAAGAATATATCAATAAAAATTTGAAAAATAAAACTTTAGAGTTCCAAGAATGCTATATTTTATTCATTAAAATATCTAGTCTGAAGAGCCATTAATAGAGATATACTCAAGAAAGCTGCCTGTAAATTATGACATAATTGATGGATGTATTAATAAACACCTCAAGAAACATTAAGCTTTCTCATCTAATTAAATATAATATGCTAAAGCCATAATTTAAGTACTTAATTGAAGATAAAGAGAAAAATAACTTTTCCCAGAATTTGAGAAAATCTATTATAATCTTTAGTCTTAGATATAGTTAAATGAGAAACTTTAAAAAAAGAAATGTATAACGATGAATGAATTAGAAATTAGCATATTTATCGTAGATTACAAAATGTATTTTTATTTTCTTGCATTTAATGCAATAGATATTTGCTACTGTATTAAAAACTATTTCTATATAGACTTTATATCGAAGGCTAAGTCAAAGTAGTTAATTAATATGCTTACAAGATATCAATTTTCTCTATCATATAAAGAAGAGTATTAAAATTTGGTTACTAATATAGAAATAAATAAAAATGTCTGATTAAAAAAGCCATTTCACTCATAAAAATGTTAGCTACAAATAAATATTTAAATCTTATTTTATTAGTGGTTGTACCTGGCAAGTAAAGGGCGTGAATTAAACAGAAGTTTAAAGAGGAGCAAAAAGGAAATAGACAAGGCATATATTATTAAAGCACTGGTGACATCCATAAAGATAATGGATGAATAATAAACTGTTTAACTTTTGTCATTTGTAATTATTTTTCCCTTTTGCTTTTTCATATATTTATTTATTTATTTAATTTTCAAATATTTTCAAAAAATATCATGATTCTTAAAGAAATTTTAAGTGCTTGATTAAACAAGATTGATGGCATAATTCTTGGATTTTGTTTGAAATTAGATAGAAATAACTCTTGGAAAAAACCAATACCGCAACAGATATCTGGATGACTAGAAGAATATGCTCTCGAAATAATGAAGGCTTGCGGAACTCCATATATTTGCCTCTATCCACAAAGATATAACTTTAAAAGTGATATTAATATCGTTCATATAGAAACAGTTTTCGAAGCAACATATCTATTAAGTAAATAAAAGTAACTCAGTCTAAGTAGGGGGTGAGCCATAGGATACTTCTCTATTGGAGAGAAGTTGAAGAATGAATTTGTTTAAAGAGATCTGCGGGTAGTAACCTAAATAATATTTGAGTGAAATTCGGAGATCAAGGCTTATTATGAATAATGCAAGATAAATGTTTGAAAAAAAATGGATGAGAAGCATTTAAAACAAGAAGAAGAATTTAATAAATAAAAAGGATGTTAGAGAAAATAATAGTGACATCATCAAACTGTAATAAATAAACTTTTAAGATATGCAAAATATGATATGTAGAAATTAATCTGTTATTTAACTTGTATTTTATATCAACCCCAATTAGAGCACAAATTTGCCTAACATTTTCTAAAACTAGGAAAGTCTTTTGGCGCTTGCACTTTCATGAGTTTCCTGAAATTAAAATTATCTTTTCTTTAATCAGTTGATTTTTATATATTGACCATTAATCTCGAATATAAATGGCACAGTCTATGAAATCATTAAAGAAAGACTTTGAATGGAATATCTAAGCAAACTTAAAATATTGATGCAAAAATGCAATTTATTATACGTAAATCTTAATTTTACTCAATGAATTTGGAGGTCATTTGGTCGTTTCTGCAATCGATGAGCCAAAATTCACACAAATATGTATCACAACTTGATGTTTAAGACTTGTTATAGAACCTTATGCTAGAATTGTTGAAGTAAAAACTTTTATGATATGACAAAGCAGATGAAATTACCAAGTTGTGTTTCTTTGTCGTGCATGTTGCAAACATCAAATGTTATTCTCTTACTCTCCTTTAGATTATTTTTGGTGAATTCTACAAAGGAAATATTAGTTAATCTCGAATCTAATTGGCACAGTCTGTGAAATCATTAAAGAAAGACTTTGAATGGAATATCTAAGCAAACTTAAAATATTGATGCAAAAATGCAATTTATTATACGTAAATCTTAATTTTACTCAATGAATTTGGAGGTCTTTTGGTCGTTTCTGCAATCGATGAGCCAAAATTCACACAAATATGTATCACAACTTGATGTTTGAGACTTGTTATAGAACCTTATGCTAGAATTGTTGAAGTAAAAACTTTTATGATATGACTAAGCAGATGAAATTACCAAGTTGTGTTTCTTTGTCGTGCATGTTGCAAACATCAAATGTTATTCTCTTACTCTCCTTTAGATTATTTTTAATGAATTCTACAAAGGAAATATTAGTTAATCTCGAATCTAAATGGCACAGTCTATGAAATCATTAAGAAAGACTTTGAATGGAATATCTAAGCAAACTTAAATATTGATGCAAAAATGCAATTTATTATACGTAAATCTTAATTTTACTCAATGAATTTGGAGGTCATTTGGTCGTTTCTGCAATCGATGAGCCAAAATTCACACAAATATGTATCACACCTTGATGTTTAAGACTTGTTATAGAACCTTATGCTAGAATTGTTGAAGTAAAAACTTTTATGATATGGCAAAGCAGATGAAATTACCAAGTTGTGTTTCTTTGTCGTGCATGTTGCAAACATCAAATGTTATTCTCTTACTCTCCTTTAGATTATTTTTGGTGAATTCTACAAAGGATATATTAGTTATCTCTAATCTAAATGGCACAGTCTATGAATCATTAAAGAAAGACTTTGAATGGAATATCTAAGCAAACTTAAAATATTGATGCAAAAATGCAATTTATTATACGTAAATCATAATTTTACTCAATGAATTTGGAGGTCATTTGGTCGTTTCTGCAATCGATGAGCCAAAATTCACACAAATATGTATCACACCTTGATGTTTAAGACTTGTTATAGAACCTTATGCTAGAATTGTTGAAGTAAAAACTTTAATGATATGACAAAGCAGATGAAATTACCAAGTTGTGTTTCTTTGTCGTGCATGTTGCAAACATCAAATGTTATTCTCTTACTCTCCTTTAGATTATTTTTGGTGAATTCTACAAAGGAAATATTAGTTAATCTCGAATCTAAATGGCACAGTCTATGAAATCATTAAATAAAGACTTTGAATGGAATATCTAAGCAAACTTAAAATATTGATGCAAAAATGCAATTTATTATACGTAAATCTTAATTTTACTCAATGAATTTGGAGGTCATTTGGTCGTTTCTGCTATCGATGAGCCAAAATTCACACAAATATGTATCATACCTTGATGTTTAAGACTTGTTATGAACCTTATGCTAGAATTGTTGAAGTAAAAATTTTATGATATGACAAAGCAGATGAAATTACCAAGTTGTGTTTCTTTGTCGTGCATGTTGCAAACATCAAATGTTATTCTCTTACTCTCCTTTAGATTATTTTTAATGAATTCTACAAAGGAAATATTAGTTAATCTCGAATCTAAATGGCACAGTCTATGAAATCATTAAAGAAAGACTTTGAATGGAATATCTAAGCAAACTTAAAATATTGATGCAAAAATGCAATTTATTATACGTAAATCTTAATTTTACTCAATGAATTTGGAGGTCTTTTGGTCGTTTTTGCAATCGATGAGCCAAAATTCACACAAATATGTATCACAACTTGATGTTTGAGACTTGTTATGAAACCTTATGCTAGAATTGTAGAAGTAAAAACTTTTATGATATGACTAAGCAGATGAAATTACCAAGTTGTGTTTCTTTGTCGTGCATGTTGCAAACATCAAATGTTATTCTCTTACTCTCCTTTAGATTATTTTTTGTGATTTCTACAAAGGAAATATTAGTTAATCTCGAATCTAAATGGCACAGTCTGTGAAATCATTAAAGAAAGACTTTGATTGGAATATCTAAGCAAACTTAAAATATTGATGCAAAAATGCAATTTATTATACGTAAATCTTTAAATTATTGATGCAAAAATGCAATTTATTATACGTAAATCTTAATTTTACTCAATGAATTTGGAGGTCTTTTGGTCGTTTCTGCAATCGATGAGCCAAAATTCACACAAATATGTATCACAACTTGATGTTTAAGATTTGTTATTGAACCTTATGCTAGAATTGTAGAAGTTAAAACTTTTATGATATGGCTAAGCAGATGAAATTACCAAGTTGTGTTTCTTTGTCGTGCATGTTGCAAACATCAAATGTTATTCTCTTACTCTCCTTTAGATTATTTTTGGTGAATTATACAAAGGATATATTAGTTATCTCTAATCTAAATTGCACTGTCTATGAAATCATTAAAGAAAGACTTTGAATGGAATATCTAAGCAAACTTAAAATATTGATGCAAAAATGCAATTTATTATACGTAAATCTTAATTTTACTTAATGAATTTGGAGGTCATTTGGTCTTTCTGCAATCGATGAGCCAAAATTCACACAAATATGTATCACACCTTGATGTTTAAGACTTGTTATAGAACCTTATGCTAGAATTGTTGAAGTAAAAACTTTTATGATATGACAAAGCAGATGTAATTTCCAAGTTGTGTTTCTTTGTCGTGCATGTTGCAAACATCAAATGTTATTCTCTTACTCTCCTTTAGATTATTTTTGGTGAATTCTACAAAGGAAATATTAGTTAATCTCGAATCTAATTTGCACAGTCTATGAAATCATTAAAGAAAGACTTTGAATGGAATATCTAAGCAAACTTAAAATATTGATGCAAAAATGCAATTTATTATACGTAAATCTTAATTTTACTCAATAATTTGGAGGTCATTTGGTCGTTTCTGCAATCGATGTGCCAAAATTCACACAAATATGTATCACAACTTGATGTTTAAGACTTGTTATAGAACCTTATGCTAGAATTGTTAAGTAAAAACTTTTATGATATGACAAAGGAGATGTAATTTCCAAGTTGTGTTTCTTTGTCGTGTTTTGCAAACATCAAATGTTATTCTCTTACTCTCCTTTAGATTATTTTTGGTGAATTCTACAAAGTAAATATTAGTTGATCTCGAATCTAAATGGCACAGTCTATGAAATCATTAAATAAAGACTTTGAATGGAATATCTAAGCAAACTTAAAATATTGATTCAAAAATGCAATTTATTATTCGTAAATCTTAATTTTACTCAATGAATTTGGAGGTCATTTGGTCGTTTCTGCAATCGATGAGCCAAAATTCACACAAATATGTATCACAACTTTATGTTTAAGACTTGTTATTGAACTTTATGCTAGAATTGTAGAAGTAAAAACTTTTATGATATGACAAAGCAGATGAAATTACCATGTTGTGTTTCTTTGTCGTGCATGTTGCAATCATCAAATGTTATTCTCTTACTCTCCTTTAGATTATTTTTAATGAATTCTACAAAGGAAATATTAGTTAATCTCGAATCTAAATGGCACAGTCTATGAAATCATTAAAGAAAGACTTTGAATGGAATATCTAAGCAAACTTAAAATATTGATGCAAAAATGCAATTTATTATACGTAAATCTTAATTTTACTCAATAATTTGGAGGTCATTTAGTCGTTTCTGCAATCGATGTGCCAAAATTCACACAAATATGTATCACAACTTGATGTTTAAGACTTGTTATAGAACCTTATGCTAGAATTGTTGAAGTAAAAACTTTTATGATTTGACAAAGCAGATGAAATTACCTAGTTGTGTTTCTTTGTCGTGCATGTTGCAAACATCAAATGTTATTCTCTTACTATTCTTAAGATTATTTTTTGGTGAATTCTACAAAGGAAATTTGAGTTAATCTCGAATCTAAATGGCACAGTCAATGAAAGTATTAAAGAAAGACTTTGAATGGAATATCTAAGCAAACTTAAAATATTGATGCAAAAATGCAATTTATTATACGTAAATCTTAATTTTACTCAATGAATTTGGAGGTCATTTGGTCGTTTCTGCAATCGATGAGCCAAAATTCACATAAATATGTATCACAACTTGATGTTTAAGACTTGTTATAAAACCTTATGCTAGAATTGTAGAAGTAAAAGCTTTTATGATATGGCTAAGCAGATGAAATTACCAAGTTGTGTTTCTTTGTCGTGCATGTTGCAAACATCAAATGTTATTCTCTTACTCTCCTTTAGATTATTTTTGGTGAATTCTTCAAAGGATATATTAGTTATCTCTAATCTAAATGGCACAGTCTATGAAATCATTAAAGAAAGACTTTGAATGGAATATCTAAGCAAACTTAAAATATTGATGCAAAAATGCAATTTATTATACGTAAATCTTAATTTTACTCAATGAATTTGGAGGTCTTTTGGTCGTTTCTGCAATCGATGAGCCAAAATTCACACAAATATGTATCACACCTTGATGTTTGAGACTTGTTATAGAACCTTATGCTAGAATTGTTGAAGTAAAAACTTTTATGATATGACTAAGCAGATGAAATTACCAAGTTGTGTTTCTTTGTCGTGCATTTTGCAAACATCAAATGTTATTCTCTTACTCTCCTTTAGATTATTTTTGGTGAATTCTTCAAAGGAAATATTAGTTAATCTCGAATCTAAATGGCACTGTCTATGAAATCATTAAAGAAAGACTTTGAATGGAATATCTAAGCAAACTTAAAATATTGATGCAAAAATGCAATTTATTATACGTAAATCTTAATTTTACTCAATGAATTTGGAGGTCATTTGGTCGTTTCTGCAATCGATGAGCCAAAATTCACATAAATATGTATCACAACTTGATGTTTAAGACTTGTTATAGAACCTTATGCTAGAATTGTTGAAGTAAAAGCTTTTATGATATGACTAAGGAGATGAAATTACCAAGTTGTGTTTCTTTGTCGTGCTTGTTGCAAACATCAAATGTTATTCTCTTACTCTTCTTTAGATTATTTTTTGTGAATTCTACAAAGTAAATATTAGTTGATCTCGAATCTAAATGGCACTGTCTATGAAATCATTAAAGAAACTTTGAATGGAATATCTAAGCAAACTTAAAATATTGATGCAAAAATGCAATTTATTATACGTAAATTTTAATTTTACTTAATGAATTTGGAGGTCATTTGGCCGTTTCTGCAATCGATGAGTCAAAATTCACACAAATATGTATCACAACTTGATGTTTAAGACTTGTTATAAAACCTTATGCTAGAATTGTAGAAGTAAAAACTTTTATGATATGACTAAGCAGATGAAATTACCAAGTTGTGTTTCATTGTCGTGCATGTTGCAAACATCAAATGTTATTCTCTTACTCTCCTTTAGATTATTTTTGGTGAATTCTACAAAGGAAATATTAGTTAATCTCGAATCTAAATGGCACTGTCTATGATATCATTAAAGAAAGACTTTGAATGGAATATCTAAGCAAACTTAAAATATTGATGCAAAAATGCAATTTATTATACGTAAATCTTAATTTTACTCAATGAATTTGGAGGTCTTTTGGTCGTTTCTGCAATCGATGAGCCAAAATTCACACAAATATGTATCACACCTTGATGTTTAAGACTTGTTATAGAACCTTATGCTAGAATTGTTGAAGTAAAAACTTTTATGATATGACTAAGCAGATGAAATTACCAAGTTGTGTTTCTTTGTCGTGCATGTTGCAAACATCAAATGTTATTCTCTTACTCTCCTTTAGATTATTTTTGGTGAATTCTACAAAGGAAATATTAGTTAATCTCGAATCTAAATGGCACTGTCTATGAATCATTAAAGAAAGACTTTGAATGGAATATCTAAGCAAACTTAAAATATTGATGCAAAAATGCAATTTATTATACGTAAATCTTAATTTTACTCAATGAATTTGGAGGTCTTTTGGTCGTTTCTGCAATCGATGAGCCAAAATTCACACAAATATGTATCACACCTTGATGTTTAAGACTTGTTATAGAACCTTATGCTAGAATTGTTGAAGTAAAAACTTTTATGATATGACTAAGCAGATGAAATTACCAAGTTGTGTTTCTTTGTCGTGCATGTTGCAAACATCAAATGTTATTCTCTTACTCTCCTTTAGATTATTTTTGGTGATTTCTACAAAGGAAATATTAGTTAATCTCGAATCTAAATGGCACTGTCTGTGATATCATTAAAGAAAGACTTTGAATGGAATATCTAAGCAAACTTAAAATATTGATGCAAAAATGCAATTTATTATACGTAAATCTTAATTTTACTCAATGAATTTGGAGGTCATTTGGTCGTTTCTGCAATCGATGAGCCAAAATTCACACAAATATGTATCACACCTTGATGTTTAAGACTTGTTATAGAACCTTATGCTAGAATTGTAGAAGTAAAAACTTTTATGATATGACTAAGCAGATGAAAATACCAAGTTGTGTTTCATTGTCGTGCATGTTGCAAACATCAAATGTTATTCTCTTACTCACCTGTAGATTATTTTGGGTGAATTCTAAAAAGGAAATATTAGTTAATCTCGAATCTAAATGGCACTGTCAATGATATCATTAAAGAAAGACTTTGAATGGAATATCTAAGCAAACTTAAAATATTGATGCAAAAATGCAATTTATTATACGTAAATTTTAATTTTACTCAATGAATTTGGAGGTCATTTGGCCGTTTCTGCAATCGATGAGTCAAAATTCACACAAATATGTATCACAACTTGATGTTTAAGACTTGTTATAAAACCTTAGGCTAGAATTGTAGAAGTAAAAACTTTTATGATATGACTAAGCAGATGAAATTACCAAGTTGTGTTTCATTGTCGTGCATGTTGCTTACCAAACATCAAATGTTATTCTCTTACTCTCCTTTAGATTATTTTTGGTGAATTCTACAAAGGAAATATAAGTTAATCTCGAATCTAAATGGCAAAGTCTATGAAATCATTAAATAAAGACTTTGAATGAAATATCTAAGCAAACTTAAAATATTGATGCAAAAATGCAATTTATTATACGTAAATCTTAATTTTACTCAATGAATTTGGAGGTCATTTGGCCGTTTCTGCAATCGATGAGTCAAAATTCACACAAATATGTATCACAACTTGATGTTTAAGACTTGTTATAAAACCTTAGGCTAGAATTGTAGAAGTAAAAACTTTTATGATATGACTAAGCTGATGAAAGATAAAGTTGAAGTTCCTCCAAAGACGGAGAAATAGATTTAAGGATTTTAGGAATTCGGTAGTTTGTGCCAAGTCTATTCATTTCGTGAAATTACGACTAATTGATTATTTAATTTAGTATTAAAAGTGATTGAATTATTATGTGATTTGCTAATAAATCTCACTTTTTTGTAACAAAGACTTATTATATATTATACTTTTCAAAATAACACTATATATTCATTTATATTTTTCAAAAATAAATATATATTAGGATATCTATAATTCTCTCTCATTATTTAAAATATTACCAAAGAAGATCCAATTAATTTAATTAACCTCTATTTTTTGAATATATTTATTGTAATTTTCTTCCTTTAATGCAAAAAAAACTGCTTTCTTTTTATTTATCTTTTCAATAAATTATTTGCTTAATAGCGTTATCGGAGTTTATATACATTTTATTAAGAGCCAGAAAATTCGGTAAGGTATAATCTTTTTGTAGTAAATGTAATTTTATATGAAATACAGAAAGAGACTTAAATAAAAAAATTTCTTTTTAAAAGAAAGAAATATTTAAGCATTAAAAGAAATATAAAGGGAACCAATTCAGCAATATCTATAGACGTTTACTTTAAAACGCTCCAATATACTTTCTCAAGCTTAGTTCAGCTTAAGGTAG